>OY856187.1:91965693-92158263 GCA_963693315.1 Diogma glabrata
AAGTTTTGCTGAGGCTTTCCTGGCGCATAGATAATCAGCTTGGGAGCTTCGGGTGTTCCTTGTTAACCATTTTTCTCACAGTTTTTGTTTATGTTCAATGGATTGGCGGCACTCGTCGTCAAACCATTCGTTGTGTGATTTCGGTGGTCGTTTTCCGATTGTAGTTTGTGCTGCGGCTATAATGGTTGATTGAAGCGTTTGCCATTCTTCTTGTATGTTTAATGGCATCTCAGAAGAGATGTCATGCTCTTCTATGGTTTGCGTTATTATTTCCTGATGTCTATTCAGCGTTTCCGGATGTTTAAATGCTTCGACATTCCAGCGCACTGTCTTTTTTGCTTGTCTGTTAAATGTAGATGATAATTTGAACTTGTACTTAAATATGACAAGCATATGATTGGTGTCCATATCAGCACCTCTGTATGATCGAACGTCAGTTATACTTGTAGAGTGTCTCTTAGAGATCATGACGTGATCGATTTGATTTTCCGTTCTTCCGTCATTTGATTTCCACGTTGCCTTGTGAATTCTCTTGTGAGGGAAGAAAGTGCTGGAAATTACTAGATCATACATCATAGCCAGCCGGCTGCGCGAAAACCGTTATTGTTGCTGGTATGATGCAAGCTGTTAAGGCCGATATGTGTTTTACGTTTTGCAATCCTACCGATTTGAGCATTAAAGTCACCTACCACGATTTTTATATCGTGCCGCGAGATGTTATTGATGACTTCTTCGAGTTCTAGGAAGAACAGGTTTTTAATATCATCTGCTTTATCTTCAGTAGGTACATGAACATTGACGATCGTTACATTGAATTTTTGCGTACGGATTCTCAGTGTGCATAACTGCATATTAATTGGGCAGAAGTCGGTAACATGCTGATTCACGCGACGGTGTATAAGAAACCCAACTCCAAATTCTCCTCCATTTTGATGACCGCAATAATACAGAGTGTATCCTTTCGCTGTTTCATGGATTTCACTGCCTGATCATCTTAGTTCTTGTAATGCCACTATATCCAGTGTGTAGCTCTCGACTTGTTGAGTGAGTTTTAGGAGATCTCCTGGTCTTCTGAGGCTTAGCACATTCCAGGTTCCCATTTTTAAATCGTAGTCCGGGTACAGTTTCCGAGGTCGTTCCAATAATGATTCCGAGATATTCCGAGGCCTGTGTACAGAATTCATGACAGTAATTTTTTTACGGAAATGGGGTGTTAGCCCTTCGCCCAACCCAAATTTTCGTGAATGGGTTCGTTCTGCATCTTAAGGTCACCAGAAACAACCTTTTTACACGTTTATATAGCGAGCCGCTTGATCCAAGACAGACGCCCGCTGAAAGCCGCCCCTAACATGGAGAACAGACGCTTTCTACACATTTATATAGCGAGCCGCTTGATCCAAGACAGACGCCCGCTCCAAGTCGCCCCTAACATGGAGAACAGACGCTTGAGTTGCATTGGTTTTATGGCGCCCATGACTCGCCATGGTGCAGAATCATTGAGTATAAGCAGTATTTACTCTGCCCCTCTCAACTACACCAACCTAATTCTGTTAGAGTTACCCAGGTAGCACGGCGTGGACGTAGAATTTCGGATTTTCGCTACCCCAAATATTGATTTGGTCAAATAAAATAGTTGACTAAATTGATTTAGCACGTTTAGTACAATTTAGCATCAATTGAGACGCTGTCTTAATATATCAATAATTTATAACGCTTGTAATTATAATATACGCACGATCGTAAATTTTACTATCGATGTACGTACATATACTAAAAAGGCTGTTGAATTGTCATTCCGAGTGTAATACTTCAGAGTTAAGCTAAATAGTAAACGCTGTCGTCGCAAATCAAAATAAGATTTTATGTGGATCTAATGTAAAATTAAATTATTAAATATATCAATTAAAAATTTAACACGTGAGTAAAATGATATTTTAGTCAAAAACTTTACTTTTAGGTTATAATTGTAGAATGATAGCTGGCTCGCAAATGACGGGCGGTTCAGCATTTACCGCAACCACAACAAATAATCCAATGAAGGATTTCGAAGTAATGTCGCCCCCTGAAGATTCCGTTTCAGCGTTAAAATTTAGTCCACCTACATTACAACAAAACTTTTTGATTGCTGGTAGTTGGGATAGTTCTGTGAGATGTTGGGAAGTTGCGCAAAATGGCGCAACTACACCGAAACAAATGAAAACAATGGGTGGACCAGTTCTTGACGTTTGTTGGGCTGATGTTAGTCATTTTAAATTCATAATAAAAAAATATAAATATTCTAAATAGATTTAATAATTTTATTTCAGGACGGTACCAAAGTATTTGTTGCATCTTGTGACAAACAAGTAAAATGTTGGGATTTAGGTTCAGATCAAATGCTACAAGTAGCAGCTCACAATGCTCCAGTAAAAACTTGTCATTGGGTTAAGGGTTCTAATTATACTTGTTTAATGACTGGCAGTTGGGATAAGACATTAAAATTTTGGGATACACGTTCTCAACAACCAATGATGTCAATCGACTTACCGGAACGATGCTATTGTGCTGATGTTGATTATCCAATGGCAGTTGTTGGAATTGCAGGACGTGGATTAATCGTATATTCGTTAGAAAACAAACCAACAGAATTCAAAAGACACGAAAGTCCTTTAAAATATCAACATAGAACTGTATCAATATTTCGTGATAAGAAAAAAATTCCGACAGGATATGCTTTGGGTAGTATTGAGGGAAGAGTTGCTATACAATATGTCAATCCTTCATCACCAAAGGATAATTTTACATTTAAATGCCACAGATCAAGCGGTGCGAATGGATATCAGGTAAAATTCTTTTCAAAAAAATGTGTTGCGACATATATTTCATGGTTCTTTTTGTTATTTTCATATATTTGAATCTAGGACATATTCGCTGTTAATGATATAGCATTCCATCCACTGCATGGAACGTTGGCAACAGTTGGATCCGATGGTACATTCAGCTTTTGGGACAAAGACGCTCGAACAAAACTAAAAGCATCTGAAGGTATGGATCAACAAATAACAAAGTGTTGTTTCAACTCTAATGGGCAAATATTCGCTTACGCAATCGGTTATGATTGGTCAAAAGGCCATGAATATCACAATCCAGCGAAAAAAACTCACATATTTCTTCGTCCATGTTACGAAGAGCTGAAACCAAGGGGAACTTCTTAAAGCTAACTGTTTTTATTAATTTGTCTTAGTTTTGCTGTTTTATATGTAAAATAAATAAAATCATTTTCAACATATATATTCATCACATTAAATGAAGTACTTTGAAGTAGAATGTCTCCCATAAGATGTTTCGCTATTAACATTTAGTTCATTAATATCCCAATAGTATGATTTAAATGCTGGTAGATGGAAGGTAGAAATAGAGGCAAGAAGTTTTGAGGTCGCTCAAAATGGGACGACACCTAAATAAATAAAAATATTGCGTGCCTTTACCTTTTTAAAAATTAAAATAAATAGAATTTTAATTTCGATAATTTTAATGTTTTATAGATCTACAATTTATTAGTTTTAGAATTCTTTAATGTTCATCATGACCGTGGCCATGACCATGCCCTTTATAATTGCCATGACTATAATCATAGTTTGTTAAATGTTCAATGCCAATCGTGGCTAAAAATGCTACAAATCCGATGCCAAATCCACGAAACAACAAAACTTTTGTTATACGACTTCTATGAGTGCCAAAGTTTTTCGGATCATATCGCCATACTTCATTTCGTAGCCATGGATCTTTTAAGCCTTTGCGTCCTAACGCTTTTTGAACTTCTTCAAGTTCTGGTATTCCTTCTATTTTATAGATTGATGCATCTGGAACTTTATATGGTGGTCCGTGATGATGATCACCTCCCATTTTTAAAAAATATTTCTGTGAAATAAAAACTTAACCTAAAATAATAATTGTTATATAACATTCAAAATAGTTTTTGTTTATAAAGTAAGTGGTTAATTAGGCAAACTTTTTTAAGGTGATAGCAATAATGTTTCACAATTTTCTTAAATTTACAATTAAATTAAATTATTGAACTCAATATTACCTAAACTGTTCAAACTTTATAAAATGATGTTTTGACTTGACATTAAAAAACATAGCCACTGAACTTGATTTAAAATTATCGTTACAGTTTGTCATAAAATTCCCAATTTCAAATAATCTATTGCAATCTATCCCAATTTCAAATACTATTCATCTAATCTATACTATAGTTACAATGCACATTCTGCATTGTGCAAGATATTTTACAATTTTCCATCTGTCGTAAGTCGTTTTCAAATTTGTACTCTTTGAATATTAATCGTACAAATAACGATTAACGATCCGCTTATTTGCGTTTTCATCGTTTGTAATTTGAAGTACAAGAATACATCTACTAGTTTATTTTTTTTAAGTATACGAATCATTCAACAATTGTAGAATGTAGTGGTTTTTAAAACTCCGGTTAGAGGTAGACGTAAAGAAATAGTTAGTATTAATCAATATTTTTTTGTAAAATTATTACTTCTTTTCTAAATATAATACCTTTAATTTATAAATATATGAATACAAATATTTTTATATTTAAAGTAAATCCCGTAAATGTGTTTTTATTCATAAAATCTATTCAATAATTATTAGAAATATAGAATTGTCGGCGCCAGACAGCATCAAATGTAACAAAAGCCGAAAGTAAAAAAAAAATTAAATGCAAAAAAACTTGAAAGAAAAATTGAAACAGAAACAAAAAGGAAAAAAAATTGTTTGTGAAAATGTATCGGGTTTATAAGAACAACCAAAATTATTCCATATTTAGTGTGTTTTTAAGTAAAAAAAAGAAAATCAATTTAGTTATAAATTTAATATTTTTGATACTATTAATCAAATGTGATTTATGTAATTCAAACAGTTTTAATGATGATATTGTTGTAATAAAAAATGATACAGAAAATCATGATGGAATTACAATGAGAAAATATCAAAGTGGATTACCAACAACTACAGAAAAATCAACATTTTTATACTATAAAGTTTTATCAGGTATATGTTTTAATACAATGTAGTTTGTTATATATAAATTAATCGTTAAATTGTTTGTTTTGTTTTCAATAAGTTATTTTTGTGATTATACATGTTTATAAAGACTGTCAAATTGCTTTAGTGTGTTCAAAAAAAAATATATTTAAAATTTGTTTGAATTGTGAAGCTGACACTGAAATTGAGTGTTGAATTTTGTTAATCTTTTGTTTTTATTTGAATTTTATTTGTTTTCATTACAACATTTAGCAAATTAATTGATGCCATATAGAATGCCTTCATGTCCCAGAAGCGTCAATTAAGCGTTTAATGCCGTCGATTTATAATAGGAAAGTGTCTATTGATAACACCAACCACATAGCTAAGATCTCTTCGATTATTTGATATCAGTCGGTCAGGGGATATTCTACTTAGGCGCCAAGATTTTCTTTTAATTTGATAAAGAATCACTCACTGGAGCGAATAAAACCAAACGAAACCAAACGTATCGGAGCCCGGGGTCCAAGATACAGGCCTTTGATAAAAGCGAAATCCATACAAAATTACACTGTTTTGACAAGAATTTTTTTCTGTTTTTTTTAATTTTTGCTTTATTTCCTATGTGCTTATAAGATAAACAAATTAAAACTGTCGCTTTTACTAAATTTTCTTAATTTACGATAAAAATAATAAAATCCACTTGCGCCTAAGTTCAAGTCATCTTGCCGTTGGTCAGGACTTAACAGGTATTTCAGGCCAGATTCGTTTGGCAATAACAAAATGCCCGGGCATCCAAACGAGGTGTCTATTAATCTAGTCAGCGTTTTTAAGAGATAGTGATAAGTTTTAGATCTTTGGGATTGCTACGAGTCCGCTTTCCAGCTTTTACTATTCTGGTTATATTTGCTGCACCCCATTTCTTTAGAATATGACATAGGTCTAGGTTATTCCTGAAAATAGATACCAGCCATGACAGTGCTATTATCAGGTCAATGGTCTCTTGAAATTTCGGTCTGATACTACCCGGTCCAGCTGGCTTAAAGGGTTTAAGATTTTAACAGCCCGCAATCATCTGAGCACTGATGATTTACCTTTTGAGGGTTTGACTTTCCTTGTTGTTATACACCATAACGAGTGTCTCTAAACACCACAGCAATGCTTTTCTATTAGAATAGAAGTTCTAGAGGCTCCACACACTCCAAACGTTGAACATAACTTGGGATGGTGGAACTACTAGTTAATACTGTATGAGGTCAGTATATTTATACGATTTAAGGGTCTTCCTGTAGACTGCTGATTCCGAACAGGCTCTTGTTTTTATGGTGTTCTGAAGAGTTTCTTACATTCATGGTGAGTTGTCCACAATTTGTTCATAATGTTGGGTATGATAAGAATTTTTTTTTTTTTTTTTTTTTTCTACTTTATTATCTAACAAGACAATTTACAATTTAAAACTTAAATTCTAGCTTATTATAAAATTAAAAAAACAGAACAAATGGAACAGACAATCGTTAATAATTAAGTATACATTTTTTTTTAATATTATTTTTATAAGTCAACTTTGAGATTTCCTTAGATTCGTCATAACATTCTAGGAGTTTGTTAAAAATTCTACAACCTCTATTGATAGGCTCATTAGTTCCATAATTAGTCGTATGCCGCGATTCTAAAAGAAATCTAGCATGTCTGGTTCTACCCCGATTCATTGAAACCGCGTTATTTAAATATTTTACCGTAATATTGGATTTAATGATGTCAAATATAAAAATGGCAGACAACATGTCACGCCTGTCTTTCAATGACTGTAAGTTTATTAATTTAAACCTGTATGTATAATGCGGTAATTCCAGATATTTTTTCGGATCATAATTATGTCTTAGGGCGAATAACAAAAATTGTTTCTGTACAGATTCAAAATTTTTGATGTAGCGATCAGTATATGGCATCCAAACCACAGATCCATATTCCAAAATTGGTCTCACTAAAGAACAATAAAGAGCAACCGTCACCGAAGGGTTGTTAAACTCCTTAGCTCTTCTTTTTATGAATCCCAGAACACTAAATGCCTTACCAATAACTGCATCGTAATGATCCTTGAAGGTAAGCTTTGCGTCCATAGCAATTCCTAAGTCATTAACTTTATTTTTCCTTGAAAGACTTACATCATTTATATGATAGTCGTTCAAAGTGGGCTCAGTTTTCCGTGTAAAAGAAATAACCTGGCATTTCTTTATGTTTAGATAGAGCTTATTGTGTGTACACCAATTGTATAGGTCATTTAGTTTAGATTGTAGAAAAGTTATATCCTCTGTATTTTTTATTTCATGATAAATTTTTAAGTCATCTGCATAAAACATATGCATAACATCCTTAAGTGACGATGATAAATCGCTAATAAAAAGGTTAAAAAGTAGAGGGCCTCAATGACTTCCTTGGGGAACGCCAGATATTACACTAATTTCGGATGACAAACAATCTCGAAATTGGACTTTCTGTCTTCTGTTGGTTAGATAGGATGTAATCCATTTTAAAAATCCACCAGAAAAGCCGAATCTATGTAACTTTGCGATCAAAGATTTAATATCCACTCTATCGAAGGCTTTGCTAAAATCAGTATACACTGTATCAACTTGGAAACCATTTTCAAAAGCCTTAAGCAGATATGACGTAAATACAACCAAATTTGTATTTGTGGAGTGACCTTTTCGAAAACCATGTTGTTGCTCATTAAGGTTAGCAGCTGCTACCGTTGCAATCTTATCGTGAACAAGTTTTTCAAAAATTTTTGGTATGCTTGAAAGTTTCGCTATGCCTCGGTAATTCTCAATGTTGCTTTTATTACCACTTTTATAGATGGGAGTTATATAAGAAAATATATAAGAAAATTTCCAAGCATCAGGAATTTGGATCTGCTATGAGGGCTAGATTGTGGAACTAAAAGAAGAACACAACATATCTGCTAATTTCTCCAAATCCTGCATTGATTTATAATTATGCGAAACAAATGAGGGAGAGAGTAACTCAAATTATGCTCAACTAAAATTTTTGGGAAACCTGGTGTGTAAACTAAAATGCCGATACCGAGACCTTTGGTTCGCAATTCAAGATAATATATAGTTTGTTTTAAATTTATCTGACTCATAACCTGAGTCAGAATTTTCATGAAGGTTAGAGATTTATATTTGTTATTATGTTAGATGACACTTTTAGGTTGTACCGCTGAGTTATTTAAATGGTCTGCAAACCAAACTGACCAACGGGACGGGTCGTGTTATAATTTGATGCGGTCTACTTTTTTCAATTAACATGGACCAACTCACACTTGAATTGTATGTTTACCACAACGTGTTAAGGCGTAACGTAAGCAACACCTTCAAAAACATATAGACTCTACTGGGAATAACGTGAAGTAAGATGTGAGAACATCCTTAAATAGCAAATTTAATTTTGTAGAGAGGAGAGAAATAACAAAATGTTTAAAGTAGCACATTAGAGCACAACAATACCTAGCACAAATCAAGCTTTTCGTTTTCATTCTCTCCTACCAACATTTTTCATGGAGCATATCGATCTTTGCGAAGCATCAATATCTTCGAATAATGCGGTTTTGTTATTCCTTGATAAATATATAAACGTTGCGGCATTTTTAAGTACAGCATTTGGGAAACATTGTGCTTAAAATTGTATTTAATTTTGATTTTTCTTTTGGCTCCATTTCAATATTTTATTATAAATTATAAACTAAATTTCTATGGATTAGTGTGCAATCTTTATCCGTTTTACTTGTATTTTAAATTTAAGAATATTTTCGTCGATTAATGCTGCTGCTTTTATAGGACAACAAATAACCCACGACAATATTCGAAAAAATTACTTTAATTTTTGGTTATATATTTTTGATCTAATTAAACCAACTATGTGGGTCGATTTTGTTTTTTTCTTGCATGCATTTTAAATTTAAAAAAAATTATTTTTCCTTCACCACAATTTTCAATTGTGTGTAGTAATGCAATCTATCGAAAAAAATTACATACCCCAAAGACAGTTACCCCAAAGAAGTCCCGAAAACCTGTATGTTTAATTTTTCTAATCCTTGCTATCAATCTTATTGAGCCGTGGTATATAAGGCTTTAGAACTGTTTCCAATATTTCTGCATACCAACTTCCGGTTTGTCACTTCCGGCTCAAACAGTTTTTTTAAATTTTTTTCATGTGTTTATTCATATTTCATACTGTAGCCTAAGTTACAAATCGATTTTCATGAAACGTTAAAATTTTTCAATCAATATGAGAAAGATTTTATTAATTTTTAGGGTACATTGGATAAAGGGTTAAGGAGTCTACCATACAACAGGTGATTTTTTTCACTGTTTTTTGTTTGTTGGGAGCATAATACATTCGTTCGTGAATAAATTTTGTTGATACTTTAAAAAAAGATGCAAATATGTATGGCAAAGAACTGATTAGTTTTTGAGCGATATTGAACAAAGTGGCCCAGGTCACCCGCTTTTTTGAAAGTCCAATAACATCTGTACATAAGCAGTTAGTCCGGCTCGCAATAGTTCTGCATCCCAATTGCCGGTTCTTCACTTTTTTTTTATTTTTTCTATTCGTACAACAGAATTTATGTCTGTTGTGATAGTACAGTTTTCTTTAATGAACTAATTTTGATAAATCTTTAGCTAAAGTTGGAGATTTATATGTGAAGGCTTAAGCTTTCCAACGATAATGGGCAAAATGGTGGGCCTTCGCTGCACCTTTTTTTAAAAATTAGAACTACGCGAAATCTGTAGCAATAGTTAGCCATTAATTGAAGTATTTGATGGATCTTGCTATTTTATGGATATATATGGTCACTATATCCAGAACATTTGTTTTCATATTGTGTTGAAGTTAGCCTATTCATCAGTGTCGCCAATATATTTTTCTGAAACTATTAGGTTTTGAGAGCATCCAGTCTCCAAATCAATCCGTCAGGTTTTGTTTAAATACACACAAGCTCAATTAGTTCCGTTCCGTGAACACAAAAGAATAAAATATCAAAAATAATTGACGTAAATTTACGTTATAAAGTCTTTATATTCTAAGACCATTGGCATATAAAAAATGAATTCTAGTAATTGTCAATAGCAATATCAATTGATAATTAATCAAAATGATACAAAAATTGTTACATCGGGTTGTTTATTTTATGGTAACTAGAGAAAGAGTCAATTACACTAGCTTTTACTCCAACCCACTACCCTCAAAAACACATAAACATAATTTTTTGACGCTTCGCGAAATTTTTCATTTAAAATTTACTAATTTTTATATTATTTCAATCAAACACATTTTAAGTTTGTCGATCAATTAGGTTCGGAACTATGCGGGGAAGGAAAATATGAAAAAACGCCTTGTATTGTGTGGCGTGAAATTTAAATATAAACTTTTAGGGAATACTGCGCTGGGGTACAAGTTACAACCTTTTTATATGATACTCTGCTTGAATTGGTAAACAAATTTATTTATCTAAAGGACCTGACAAGTCACATAATACAACAGCAGCCGCCAGCCCTGTGTAAAACCACCGAAAACAACTTTATTTATTTTAAATTTCAGGTCTATAGCATTTATAGTTTACGAGATGATCGATATGTGTTCCTATTAAATAAAAATCCTAAAAATCCTTTAATTTCAGTAATCTCGATATTTTAAAAACGGATTTATTGTCTGATGCTGGCTATATTGAAAATGGCTTTGCAACTGATAATTTTATTTGATTTGTTACGAGTAAGGAATACAATTACTTACGTTGATCTAATACTAAAAGAAATGTTTAATCTTTAATCTTAAATTGAACTTGAATTCTCTACTTAACTATATACATTTTCTATAAGTAATCTAACCAATAGTCCATCTATATCTGTTTTTCGACAATTGAAAGGCAATACCTCATTATAAACCTTCAGGCTAATAATATTCGTTATGCAATTACATATTATATTCATACATCATATTGCAAAATTATTGAATGTATACGTACATACATAACCACAGAGTTAGAGTAATAGTTTATTAAATTATATGCAAGTTATACGTTTAAGATTTTTTTCTTATTGAAATGATTATTTTCTAGATATCTCATAACATTTTTTGTGTTAAATATTAACTGTGAGAGTTACAAAATTTAAGCAAATCAAGAATACAATTCCTGTTCTAACGTGCAATAAATAATTTTTAAATGTATAAGCTTAGTTTCTTTGACCTATACTTCCATGTGGAATATTTAAATTTAAATACAAAATAAATTAATTTTTAGTTTTAGAAAACAAAACTTTTATTGTCTAAGTTTAATTACGACGATAATAATACTTTTAATAAAAGCGACTGTAGAAAATATATAAACTTAAGTGTTCTCTTTTCTTATCATGGCTGAATTGAAATAAAATTAATTTAAATTGAACTGCTGAACTTAACCGTCTTAACACTTAACAAGATATGGAATGATTTTTTGTTTTTAAATTCATGGTTGATAGGAGAATTTGCCAGTTGAAATATTTGTTTGGTTATAGGTTTCCAATCTTAGTTTAAAAGTTAACTGGATTTATTGATGAGTTTGCCCAAATATGGTTTCTGTTGAGTTTCTGGGCTTACTACCTAATTATTATTACTATCGCAAGTTTTCAAGGAATTATCTTTATTCGTTTTGTCATTTGTGCAATCATTTTAAATGAATATTAATTAAAAAGAATAAAAAAAATTGTTTTTCTTTAAGTTAATGGACTTTTGAAGAGATAATTATAATCATTGAAAAATTGAATGAACAAATTTATATTCAATAAGATTTAATTTTGAAATTTAAAATTCCTTCGAAATTCATAGTACATATATTTTTTATACCAATAATTCATTTAGATTGGATTTTACACCGCACTTTTTCGTTCTAAGAATAATTAATTAATTTCAATTCCAAAAATTTTTTTACAATAATCAACAGAAAATTTTACAATAATGGTATGTCATATTACAACATGACTCTAAATGCGTACTACATGTAGAACATATTTTATGGCCACACGTGCGTGAATAGCTTTTTCGTGTCATTTTTGGTCTTGTATTCTTGAACGATACCGAAAATAGCATATTTTCAAACGAGCGAAAGGTTTACCAGCGAAGTTGGTAATGGTCGCGAGGCTCAAAATATGATTTCCAGAGAGTTGAAGCCTATCCTTTTTCAAGTCAATGGAATTGGCCCTATCGATGGACTTGGCACTTTGACCCCACTGCGGTGGGGCTCAGTAGACTCAATGATCTTAGGAGCTACAGCGGTAGGGTCACCCATGCTGTTAGGTCCTACGTAAGAATCGAAGCCAAGATCAAGTTCAAAACCCAAAGCTAAGGTAGACACGTACGCTGATAGCTTAGCATGGTCAAGGGGGTGCATGATCGCTAGTATGGAACTCTGGAGACCAGGTGCCCTTCAGTTTTAATAAATGCCTTACCACAACACAGGGTTCTGTTGTAGTTGACCAATGTACTTCCCTATTTTCTACATAAATATTGTATGGAAAACAATAAAGGTTTAGATGAGAGTGATGCTTCTCCAAACGCATCATATAAACTAACAACAAAACTGTGCACCATGTCCTACTCTAGGATCATGCCTGATTCATCAGCTTATCCTAAAACAAACCACACATAACATGTCTTACTCTAGGTTCATGCCTGCTTTATCAGCTTATCCTAATTCGGATAGTACACACCATGTCTGACTAGGCCCTAGGGTAATATCTGATTCACCAGCTTACTCTAAGTCAGACAGAATACCTGTACGATATAGACCAAAATCCCCAGTACCTAAATTAAGTTGCGTTCAGATTAATCTGCACAGATCAGAAATGGCCTCAGTTAATTTGTACCGGCTAATTGAACAGGATGCTCATGATCTTGCATTCATACAGCAGTCGTGGGCAGAGAGTAAAAGAATAAAAGGTCTATCGTCAAACAAAAATACAAAACTGTTCTATTTCTCAGATGTGGAAAGACCGAGAAACGCGATTCTTTTCAACAAACATCTGAAAATATTTCCATTGAATGAATTTATCTGCAGATATCTTACAATGGTCCAGATAGAAATTCATCTTCCTCAAGGTGGATTTCGTAAATTCATTTTAGCTTCTGCATATTTCCCGGGGGATGAGGACGAGACACCACCGAAGTGGTAGAGAAACTCATCAAGTATTGCAATCAATAATAACCACTATAACCTCATAATAGCGGGTGATGCTAACGCTCATCACACCGTGTGGGGAAGTAGTAACATTAACACAAAATGACAAAAGGCGAGCGTCTGCTTCAGTTTTTGTATACAAACAATATGTTTATTGTAAACAAATGTAGTGAGCCTACCTTTAGAAACGCAATCAGAGATGAGGTCCTTGACTTCACTTTAACTAACACAAACGTTACTAACCATATTAAGAACTGGCATGTTTCGAAGGAAGCTTCTATGTCTGATCATGCTTATATATGTTTCAACATACAACATTACCCGAAGAGCATACAGTACTTTAGAAACCCGAGAAAAACCAACTAGGAACTTTACACAACATACCTTCATAATAATGTAAATAGTTGCGGCAGTATCAACTCCACATTTGAGCTTGACTCTGCAGCAAATAATTTACAAGAAATTATCACTGAAGCATATAACCTTAATACTCCAATAACTCAATCGAAACGATGCAGATATGTACCTTGGTGGAATGGTAACTTGGAGAGGAAAAGGAATAAAGTTTGTAAGCTCTTTAACAAAGCAAAAACAACAAATAATTGGATAGAGTACCGAGTAGCTCTAACCAATTATAATAAAGAACTAAGACAATCAAAAAGGAATAGCTATAAAGAGCTATGCAATGCGATAGATAATCTGCCTGATCGACTCCGACCGACTCCTAATCTGCAGCTCGACTCCAAAAATTGATGTCGTCTGATCACACAAATCCTCTAGGCTCAATCTGCAAACCAAACAGTACGTATACCACCAGCTCCATTGAGACACTAGATACTTTACTTCAAACCCCTCTTTCCGCACTCAAGAGAATGGAGCACGGAAGATAATGCCAACGAAGACGTACATCTTCTAGATCCTGCAATTAAAAGTACTGCAGATTATTTAGCCAACACAATTTTCACCCTCAACAATGGGAGATAGGCTATAGAATCCTTCGGTCCGTATAAATCTCCGGGAGGTGATGGAATTTTTCCGGTATTTCTTGATGGAATTTTTCCGGTATTTCTGCAAAAGGGTCTAACAATCATCCTTCCTTATCTCATTCGTTTGTTCAAAGCAAGCTTTCTCCTTGCTTACATTCCTCAGATATGGCGAGAAACTAAAGTTGCTTTTGTTGTACCCAAGCCAGAAAAAAACCAAATGAAGCCAAATCATACAGACCTATATATAAGTCTTACGTCATTTCTATTAAAAACAATGGAAAAGATGTTGGACTATCACATCCGTCATGTATGTCTTAAACAAACCCCTTTCAACTCTAGCCAGCACACCTATCACTTATCAGACTGGGCAATCTACTGAACGCCGTTGAACAAAAGGGTGAAAGAAATTGAAGGCACCCTAAAGTACAAGGAGGCGCTGGTATGTACATTTATGGACATACAAGAAGCCTTTGACAATGTCCCCTTCAATGCTATCATTGAAATGGCCACAAAGAAAAATATAAACCCGCATATCATTTCGTGGATTATCAAGATGCTACAGAGTTGGAAGATAACGGCTACACTAGGTGATTATTCAGTGACTGTTACTGCATCTAGAGGCTGCCCGCAAGGGGGCGTGCTCTCTGATGATCTCCTCACCAAGCTAAATGATTCCGGTGTCAACACTGTAGGCTATGCCGACGACTTGGCAGCCATGGTTAGAGGGAAACATGACTCCATTGTCGTTGTTCGAACCCAGACAGCTCTTAATATTGTATCAAAATGGTGCAACAGATTGGGACTGTCGATCAACTCCCAAATAACAAGCATTGTCGTTTTCACAAACAGGAGAAACTTTAATTTCATTTCTCCTGTTCTAAACGGCAATCCAATACAAACATAAAAAAAGGTTAGATATTTAGGTGTGATCCTGGATGTGGATAGCAAACTAACCTGGAACTCACACCTGAAATATATCTCCGATAAGGCAAACAAAGTTTTCTTCACATGCAGAAACCTGTTTGGGAAAACATGGGCATTCTTAGCCCAAAAATGATACTTTGGTGCACCAAAGTATTATAAAACCAATTATAACATATGCAGCTTTAGTTTGATGGCCTAAAACGCACCAAATAACTGCTCAAAATATGTTTACAAAAATACAAAGGCTTGTGTGTCTTAGTGCCACAGGTGCTTTCAAAACCACGCCAACGTCAGCAATGGAGATTCTTCTAAAGCTTTCGCCATTGTTCCTACATGTAAAATCTGTAGCGGTGTTGAGCGTTCATAGACTGCAGCTCACAGAAGGGTTTAAGCCGGGTACTCTAACCGGACACCTTAAAATCCTTGCTGAATTACAAGCTGAGCTGCATACATACCATATTTCGGATTGTATGCCAAAAACAATAGATTTAGACATCAAAGTCAAGATATTGGCCAGAGATCGTATTAAACATACGGTCACTGCCACATAACGCCAGCATCTGGTACACAGATGGTTCTCGAGCCAATGTGGGCACGGGAGCAGGAGTGTTTGGTCCTAGAACAAAACGAACGGTTGCCTTAGGCACCACAACAACCATATTTCAAGCCGAAATTTTTGCCATTAGCAGTTGCGCTTTGCTATATGCTAAAGGACAATACCAAAATATTGAAATATATTGACGGTTATAACAAAATCATAACAAAACACAACAACAAATTAATTAAACGAATAGTGTTGTTGTTGTATTCTTAGAATTAGGGTCAACATAAAATAAATGATTTTATGACTGAAATCAACATCGAATATTCTAATTTTCTCAATTTATTCAAGGTTTCTAAAAAGTGACCTCGAGTGGTCAAGGTGGTCAGTGCTCAAAAGTGGTCGACTGGTCAGTGCTCAATTTTCTCAAGGTTTCTAAAAAGTGACCTCGAGTGGTCGAGAACTATGCAGAATTGTATATAAGGAAATTACCTCTTGTAGAATAAATTAGTTTTATTTTAAACCTGCGAAAGTAAAGTTAAAATTATAAAAGTGATTTTTAAATTAGTTTTTGTGAATAAAGTTATAAGTGTTATTGAGTAGAAATATTTTATGTATTATTTTGAACGTGTACTGGAAATTTCTACAACATACCGTTGGAGTTTCTGAAGCTGTTGAAAGAATATTCTAGCTAGGAATATTGTTTGCTGTATTGTTTTCCGTTGTTGTGGAACAATTAAGAAGTTGAATACTTAATAAAACCTGGTGTTTGTGCTTACTAATCAGTGATCGACCTCGGAAGATTTGGGAATTGCATTTATCGAATTGAGAGTAAAGCCAATTCGAGGTAAGGTTAGAAAAACGTAACAACATATTATCTCTGACAGCCAAGCAGCACTCTTGGCACTAAAACCTACGCGCTTTGATTCAAAACTGCTATGGGAATGCTACCAAAATCTACTAAAAGTCTCCTGCAATAATAGAGTCACACTTGTGTTGGCACTCAGCCACACAGGAATACAAGGAAATGCTAGTGCCAATAAAAAGTATGTTGGACCGGAACCACGCTGCGGAATGACCAAAAGTTCGCTCAAAAGCACAATCCAAACATGGGAACAGCAACAAAATTCTAAATTACAGTAATCCCTCCGACTGCGCGGTAGTTCCGTTCCAGAAAAACAGCGCGCAATACAAAACCGCGCAATGTGAACCTTATTTTGTATGAAAATTTGGGGTTAGGTTCCAAATTTTGAAAAAAATTGAAAAAAAAAATTAATTTAAAGTTATATTTAAACAAAAATGAATATATACAGCCTGAAAAACATGTATTTCTTCAACAACTCTTAAAAAAGAAAACACTTCATAAGTTAACAGATAAATTAACATAAATAACATTTCAAAAAATAACTTAAATTTACAAAAATTATATCAATAATCTGAATTTGTTTAGAATATTCTACCTTTACTGGCTTGAAATTGAATTTGATCTATATTGAACGTTCCAGCCACACAGTTAAAAATAAACTGAATATGTAATGCGAATTGCCACATATATGGGTCATTCTTTTACAAACCGAACATCTTTCTGACCGACACATTTTTGATTCGGCTGAAATTTTAGGGCTTTTATATAGAAAAATTTCCAAATTCCCATTTCCCAATAAAAGAAAGATATACGTGCTCGAGAATTTTTTTGGGTTGGAAAATGGAGCGGTTCTAAATTTCGAGGATTTCGTGATTTTTGGCTTGAAGACTTATTTTCAAAGATTTATAACTTCGGTTCTGATAATGATAGACATTTTTTTCTGTTTTATTTTAAAGCTAAAAGATGAACTTTAAAAAAAAATTGTTATCTACAAAAATTATTAACAAATTCCTATGTGTAAACAATTTAGCAATAAGTCAGATATTTTCTCTCTGACACCTGCAATTTTGCTCTCTCGTGTACGAGTAGCATTAGAAAAAAAACCAATTTATCGAGCGCGGAAAGATAAAAATTCCATATTTTTTTGTTGTCCCGCGCTATAAATTAATATATTTCTAACAGTAAAACTAATTTCTCCCTTAGTTAAAAATACGTTTTTCTTGAAAATTGAAGCGTAGGGCAATCACTAAAAATCGATTTTAACATTTTATTTGTTTATAACAATAGGAATTTGCTAATAATTTTTATTTTGTTTATAACATACATATTTTTCTATTAAAATTCCATCTCTTAACTTTAAAATAAATAAAACAAAAGCTTCTATCATTAATAGAACCGAAGTGAAAAATAAGTCGTCAAACCAAAAATCACATTTAAATCGCCTCTATTTTCCAACAAAAAAAATCCTCGAACACGTATATTTTTCTTGATATCATACCAGTAAAAAATTTTTAAGCCAAATCACAAATCCGTCGGTCAAATTTTGTTCAAATCTATTCGATTTGTAAAAGAATGACCCACGTGGGAAATTTAATTTTTTCTTTTCATTTTAATTTTACGAAATTCACCTAAATATTCTAAAAAAAAATTTTAAACGTCGCGCAGTGTGAAATTTTAATCGCGCAGTGCGGAAATTAGCATTGAAAACTCATCTCGCGCAGTGGAAATCGCGCAGTTAAAACCCGCGCAGTCGGAGGGATTACTGTATTGAGAATCAGAGAGGGACTAGTACACTCCAAAAAGTTTCTAGGTAACCTCCCTGTTTCACCCTAAAAAACAATCGACTTAAACAGAGTCTCTAAGAATTTTAACGTGGTCCGTTAATGGACATGGTCCTTAAACCACCATCTTAACAAAATGGGCCTTTTTGTTTCCGACATGTGTAGATTTGCTACTCGGACGCGGAAACGATGTAACACAGCAGCTGTCCTGAACTCTCTTGGCACAGATACAACCAACTTTTTCATAGAAGACTAATAGGCCAATAGAATTACGGATTGTACGTGTTGTTGTCGGTAACAGGTCAGAAATTTTTTTAATCTCTGGGGTAGGGTACTCACATAATGCACATACCGAGTCCACTCACCCGGCACCTGGGGACTGGAGTTATACAACAAAGTGTGCTGGAAATTTTTTTTTGCTTCCTTGTAAGCGATATAACTCGTAAATGGTGCACTTTAGGATACTGGTGCCATGGAACTTTTTTGCTCCTTAAATGTTTTTCTATAACTTAAAATAAAAAAAAAACAAAAATAATTTGTTTTCTTGCAAATTTTTGCGAAAAATGGCGAAAAAATGCCTAAAAATCGATGTTTTTTAATTGAATTTAGTTATTTGCAAATAATTGTTTATAACATAATTGACACCTTTATCTTGTAGCAAGAACCTCAACAAAAAAAGTAAGCTTCAGAACGTTTCATTCGGCCTGATAGTTTTTGCACAATTCCATACTTAATGCCCCTAAAAAAGTTGTCAACTTTGGGCAGGCCGCAAGGTCTGATTTTTCATCCGATCGCAATCTGCTTGACGGGAATTGAAAGGGTGTAGTGTCAGCTTTAAATAGCATCTGTGTTGCCTTTACCCATATTCAATATTAACAACAATTACGGTGGTTCAAAAAACCGCGAAAATTCCTTAGTTGCAAAATTAAATTTCTCAACGGATTTTCAACTTAACGAGATGCGTTTTTAAAATTTGCAAATCCCTTAGAAAACCTCAGATTTTAGAAAATAGACCTCTCTAACATGATTTGGGACATGATTACACATAAGTAGTTCATTACTTTTTCATTAAATTTATTTGTCATTACAATAATACTCAATTATACATCGTGTCGCTACGTACGTTTTACGTATACTATACAGGACGTTTTATTTTTCATAGAGTACGTTACAAGCAGTAGTCAGAGTAACCAATCGTGTGTTGGGTAGGCACAGACCCAGCATCTTGTGAGCACAACAGTATCATTTTGGAGGGAAATTCTCGGTTCCTGTCGATATATGGCATACAAAATCAATGTCACAATCGCGGTTTCAAAAACAAACTGGGCCATAACTCGGTCCAAATCATGTTAGAGAGGTTTCTTTTTAAATCTTCGGTTTTCTAAGGGATTTGCAAATTTTAAAAACGCATCTCGTTAAGTGGAAAATTCGTTGAGAAATTTTATTTTGCAACTAAGGAATTTTCGCGGGTTTTTCAAACCACTGTAGTTGTTGTTAATATTGAATATGGGTAAAGGCAACACAGATGCTATTTAAAGCTGACACTACACCCTTTCAATTACCGTCAAGCAGATTGCGATCGGATGAAAACTCAGACCTTGCGGCCTGCCCAAAGTTAACAACTTTTTAAGGGGCATTAAGTGCAAAATGGAATTGTGCAAAAACTATCAGGCCGAATGAAACGTTCTGAAGCTTACTTTTTTTGTTGAGGTTTCTGCTACAAGATAAAGGGGTCAATTGTGTACAACAATTGTGTACATAAACAATTATTTGCAAACAACTAAATTCAATTGAAAAATATCGTTTTTTAGACATTTTTTCGCAAAAATTTGCTACAAAACAAATTATTTTTGTTTTTTTTTTATTATAAGTTATAGAAAAACATTTAGGTAACAAAAAAGTTCCATGGCACCAGTATCCTAAAGTGCACCATTTACGAGTTATATCGCTTACAAGGAAGCCAAAAAAAATTTCCAGCACACTTTGTTGCATAACTCCAGTCCCCAGGTGACGGGTGAGTGGACTCGGCATGTCCATTATGTGAGTACCCTACTCCAGAAATTAAAAAAATTTCTGACCTGTTACGAGCAACAACACGTAAGCCATATATTTTTCCGTTATTCTATTGGCCTATAATACTTCCACTACCACAAAACATCACTCCAATTGAGCTAATTAATTTTATTAAAAGTCCCAACTTGGATCAAAAAATAAAACCAATAACAGCACAGACGACGACTGACTAATAACACAATCAGGGTAAGCACAATAGACCTTCAGGTCGCAGTGCTACTTGAACTGCAAGTCTCAAGGCCCCCCAATAAAAAAAAATACTTTTTCAATTTTCTTTTTAATAATTATTAACTATTTTAAGTAATTACATATACTTGTAATTTTAATACTTACACATATTTGCCAAACGCCTTCAACTATTTACAATTTACATTGTCAAACAAAGTAAAAATTTTTATAAATTTTTTATAATATAATTATTATAATTATAACATTTTTTTGTGCCGTTGATGTTCCATATAGGAGCGTAGGCTGTCTTCAAGTGTTCTTTACTTGTTTTGATTTAAGTAATGTAATTTATATTCTGGTTGATTTTCACTTAAAGACTTAAAATAATCGGTTATTATTTATATAGGATGTTAACCCTTAGAAACATTTTTCCAATTTATCAGCAATATTGAGGGATTTTAGTTGATTGGAAGTTGATACTTATTATTGTGATAATAGGCTGGGGCCGTTATGGATTTTTATAGCTGAAATAAAAAAAATTAGTAGCAGGTAGCGGCCAGCTGGAATATATAGTTGAGGTCATAAATAATGAAAAAAAACACTTTCGAACTTGAGATGAAGGGAAGTAGTGAAATGGGGTGATGTGTAAGGGGAGAAAACAGTTTTTCGTTATTTGTAACGAAACGAGGCCTCCTAGAGAAAAGTGTTTCATACAAATGTTGTAGATAATAAAAAAATCTAAAACTTTAGTGAACACATTTTTCGACATAATCTCAAAGTTTGCGAGAAAATGATGAAAAACCGATTTTTCTGTTTTTTATTTTTTTTTCGCGTGAAAATTATTTAATTTTAATGAAACTTTGTGAAAGTACGTAATTATTTGCGCATAATAAGCATGAATTTTTTCAATTATGGAAAATAAATATTTTTCGAGATTTTACCATTTTTCCGAAAAAACACCCCTATCTCCGGCGAACAACTTTATTGATGTTTTTTTGGATTTTGATGTTGTTCTAGTGCTTATTTTTTTTGTCAAGATGTCTACTCTCAAATAGTATATCGATTTTAATGATTTATTGTTATTTAGCAGCTTAAAATTGAGAAAAACCGAAAAAAAAAGTTTTCGAATCTCGAACTTGTCGATTTTTTTAATTTTTTTCAAATTTTTAGCATATTTATGTTAATAGTTCATAATATTTTAAAGAAAAAACTTTTTTTGGTATAAAATAAATAAATTTGAATGAATTTACTTAATGGAAACAACGCTAAAATTAAATAAAGTAAAAAATAAAAAAATGCTGTTACGTATTCAAACAGAAAAAAATTTACAAAGTTTAAAATTTAACAGCATACTATACGGTTGCCACGTGTCCTACATTCGGTAGGACAGTCCCACTTTGGAGCAAGAATGTCCTACGTCCTCCTTTACTATAAAAATGTCCTACTTTAGGCAAACTGTAATACAATATCTTACACTGAAAAAAATAGATTTTTTTCTTCCTATTTCTCTCAATAAACGCGCTAGCAAAATAAGTAATTGTTATTGCACCTTTACTTATATTAAAATTGTAACTGATTATTTAACTTTATGTCGAAAGGTTAGTAACAATAGCAAATAATTTACATTGCTGACATATGTGAATATCGATGCTTTATTGCACGATTTATTCAGGTTGTAAACCACCATTGTTTAAATTTTGAAATAAACCCACCGTTAAACCTCTGTTTTTTTAAATAACTTTTGTTACAAAGTACCTGTTCTTAGAATTATTAATTATTATTAATTATTATTAAAATAAAATGACTGAACCGAATTTTGTTATAAAGTAAAACCTTTGGCTACAGAAAGCTAACGATTTTGAAGGAATATGTAAATACACAAAACTACTACACACACTAGGACACACTACCCCTAATGTCTCAAAACTAAAAAACTCGTTGGATTTGTGCCACATCAATTTTCAGTTAAAAATAAATTTTTTTTAAAAAAAATCGGTTTCGGTTTGGTGTAAGTATGAATGAATGTATGGGCGTTATTTCTGTAATGCTAATTTATTTATTTATAATGAATAATGGCATACAAATTCGCATTGATATTATTAGCCTCCAATGCGGTAACACTCGAAAAACTTAAACTTAAAGTTTTAAGAACTCAGAAATACAGCCAAACATGCCGTCTGCTGATTCATTGGCACTTTCCAAAAAAATCAATAAACTTATGTTGTAAGCCAGTTACTCATAAGTAGCTAAGTAACTGTATAAGTTACTCATAAGTAGTTGTAGTTTTGTGTATTTACATATTCCTTCAAAATCGTTAGCTTTCTGTAGCCAAAGGTTTTACTTTATAACAAAATTCGGTTCAGTCATTTTATTTTAATAATAATTAATAATAATTCTAAGAACAGGTACTTTGTAACAAAAGTTATTTAAAAAAACAGAGGTTTAACGGTGGGTTTATTTCAAAATTTAAACAATGGTGGTTTACAACCTGAATAAATCGTGCAATAAAGCATCGATATTCACATATGTCAGCAATGTAAATTATTTGCTATTGTTACTAACCTTTCGACATAAAGTTAAATAATCAGTTACAATTTTAATATAAGTAAAGGTGCAATAACAATTACTTATTTTGCTAGCGCGTTTATTGAGAGAAATAGGAAGAAAAAAAATCTATTTTTTTCAGTGTAAGATATTGTATTACAGTTTGCCTAAAGTAGGACATTTTTATAGTAAAGGAGGACGTAGGACATTCTTGCTCCAAAGTAGGACTGTCCTACCGAATGTAGAACACGTGGCAACCGTATAGTATGCTGTTAAATTTTAAACTTTGTAAATTTTTTTCTGTTTGAATACGTAACAGCATTTTTTTATTTTTTACTTTATTTAATTTTAGCGTTGTTTTCAATAAGTAAATTCATTTAACTTTATTTATTTTATACCAAAGAAAGTTTTTTCTTTAAAATATTATGAACTATTAACATAAATATGCTAACAAATTGAAAAAAATTAAAAAAATCGACAAGTTCGAGATTCGAAAACTTTTTTTTTTCGGTTTTTCTCAATTTTAAGCTGCTAAATAACAATAAATCATTAAAATCGATATACTATTTGAGAGTAGACATCTTGACAAAAAAAATAAGCACTAGAACAACATCAAAATCCAAAAAAACATCAATAAAGTTGTTCGCCGGAGATAGGGGTGTTTTTTCGGAAAAATGATAAAATCTCGAAAAATATTTGTTTTTATAATTGAAAAAATTCATGCTTATTATGCGCAAATAATTACGTACTTTCACAAAGTTTCATTAAAATTAAATAATTTTCACGCGAAAAAAAAATAAAAAACAGAAAAATCGGTTTTTCATCATTTTCTCGCAAACTTTGAGATTATGTCGAAAAATGTGTTCACTAAAGTTTTAGATTTTTTTATTATCTACAACTTTTGTATGAAACACTTTTCTCTAGGAGGCCTCGTTTCGTTACAAATAACGAAAAACTGTTTTCTCCCCTTACACATCACCCCATTTCACTACTTCCCTTCATCTCAAGTTCGAAAGTGTTTTTTTTCATTGTTTATGACCTCAACTATATATTCCAGCCGGCCGTTACCTGCTACTAATTTTTTCATCTCAAAAACGTAACGGCCCCAGCCTATAATGAAAAACCATTTGACTGGGCTGGGAATCGAGTTCGAATGCACCGAATCAACTCCAACCAATTCGTTAATTTATTTCAGAATTATTTCGGTACAACATATTATACTATAATATTTAATATAAATAATATTTTCGTTTATAAATAAAGAGTCAAAGTAAAACTATAATATTTATATAAAATAAAATATTAATAATATATTAAACGTAAATATTTCTGAAACCAAATAACGTAACATCATCCTCAAATAAGAACTAAATTAACACTAATGGTCAAACAAATTTGTATTATATAAAAAAATTCAATCAAATCAAGTTGGGATTGAATAAATAAATTTGGAAACAAATTAGTTCATAGATGGGTAATGTAGACGGGTTTAAATTAATTAATTATTATATCGCTAGCTCAGAAATTATTTCTCAAATAAATATTTTAATGTTAGTTACATCTAAAATTGTCTCAATTGTGTCGTATTTTTTTTATGAATTTTAATTAAACACAAAATTATGATCAATACAAGATAAGATAGATTAAATATTCGATCGAAAATTTAAAAAAAAATAAAGATCAATTTTTGGTTTATTATATAAAGATAATAGATTAGCCAAACTGGGAAACGTAGAGCCAAATCAAAAAACCTGTTCTAAAAATATGTGTTTTATTAATACCTTGGACAAGTAAATCAGCCAAATCCGACACATGGTTAAGAAGCTAGAAGCTTTATACTAGAAGAAAAGTCTGTTTTTTAGATCCGTTATAACGGCCGTTTGGATATTAATATTTTTAAAAACTTCATAAATTTAGAATCTTTGAAACTTTTTTATCAATTTCTTACAAAAATAGACCTCTGCAGATGGTGGTTTCTGAGTGAGCGGCTCCAACAAAAAAGCTTGTAAAACACAAAATTTGTTTGAATCAACCGGGACTCTCACGGTCGCATTTGTGGAGCCAGTTAGACAAGTTCGTAAATCAGCAAAATCTAACTCATTGTTAAGAAACTAGAGGCTTTATACTAGAAAAAAACTTGGTTTTTTAAATCCGTTATAACGGCCGTTTGGATACTAATATTTTTAAAAACTTAGAGGTTTTTGACTTGTCGGCTTCAACAAAAAAGTTCGCAACAATCCCCAACAAAAACAAATTGCAAAAACCTTATAACAGTCAATGAAAAAAAAATAAAAAGATTTGAATAGAAGTAATTAATTTTTTTTCCTTAGAAATAAACTATTTTGATATTTTGCAGTAATTGCACGACATATGATATAGAGTTGGCTTGGCGTGTGTTTTTCATATAGTGTCATAAATTGTCACACACTCACACATATGTTCTGTGGTAGATTTGATAATTGTTTGTTGCTAAATTGGATAGATGTAGTTTTGCTTATATGTAGCTAATTTTCTTTTTAATATTTGTTCGATATCTGTTTGGAATTAGTTTGTTTTGTTTAAACTAATCTGATACATTATATTCTAACTGTACACAAAACTGTCTGATCTCGAAATCTACCTATTAATTTCTAGCGGACATCTTGCCGCTCGGACTTTTTTCCATTTCCAATTGAAATGAGTTTGTCTCAATAACGTCGCGAGCTCAAATGTGGTGAATCGAACTTCGAAATAGATGCAACAGCTATACAGGTTAAAACGATGTAGTTGAGTCAACCGCACTTTATGTTCATGCGAAAATTAAATATAGTTACTGTTTTAACCATTTGTTCATAGAAATATCTATTAATTCCATTCAACCTCTGTTATATTATATGTAAAACTTTATATTTAAATTTTAAACCCAACCTCATTCTGTTACCAGGACAATGTTTAACAGTAGTTGCCTCAATCATCATAAAATGGTTTGAAATTATTTTGTCTTTGTTTGAATAATAAACTGCCAACTTTTTTATACTTTAATTACTTTAGTGCTTTATTGCATATAGGGTATCCAATCTTGATTATCGAGTACTCGGTACCTGGGTATTTTTGGCTTTTTTAACATACTCGACTATCTCGATAAAATACCCGGGTAGTTTGAGTGACTACAAAATTTTGATTTTTAACCTAGTCTTACGAGCATTTAAGAAGTGAGACCTAGGCCTTGAAAAAGTTCAATGTGTTGTGTTGTGTTGTGACTCATATTATAAGTTCTATTACAATTCATTAAAAAGATATCAGCTGAAATCAAATTCATAAAATTCATGCCGAGTGAGCAGCATTTAGGAAATAAGCTAACTTTTATTATTTGCAATCATAATCTTGCATCTGTGTGTTTTATATTATAAAAAATATATAATCTGTTGATTGCGATATTGAACGGAATCGTAAAAATGATCATGGATGATCATGCTGCTTGAGAAAACTGTGTGAAAGTTTCGATAATGGGAATTCTAACAGCTCAGACACGTGCTTTTTTATGAGAAATTTTTATGAGAAAAAGAATAGAATCAACAATGATGAAATTTCGTCGACACCGATCTTAAGCAATTGAAATTGTCCCTATTGATGCTTGGTAACTGGTGCAATTTTTTAATAGCTTCTCTACATAAAACAAAAACATATTGCAAATAGATGTTATAGTTATAATATTTATTTATTTACTTTAGGTTGTGTTGTAAAAGTGAGGACAATTAATACCGATTTTAAATAATAGCAATACCAACCAGTCTTGTTGATGTTTCTAATGAAAAAAACATTGGTATTGTATGCTCTAGTCTTTGTTCTAGCTAATATTCAGTGCAATGAACAAGATTTAATTTATAAACAAAAACAACTTAAATGTATTCACCCTACACGAGTGCAACCTCCCCTCTCCTCCTCCTCCTCCACCTTTCGTACATTACCTTGTTTAGTTTCAAATATATATATTATTTCTTTTAAAAATGCCAGGGCAACCCGGGTATTTAAGAAATTAAATACTAGATTACCCGCCCGGCTCCTTGCAAAATCGAGTAATTTGGATACGCTAGTCGCTAAGTGCATACTTTAATTTTTTAATTGTAGTTCTGGAGGCATTCAATGGATACCAAGTGCTTTGCCATGGTCAAGGTTGTCAGGGCGATAAAGTTATACTGTTGAATAAGAGAACAAAATCTTCTTATTTGACGGAGTAATTGCTTGAATACGTTCTACTTCATTCATCATATTTAATCTATTTTGAAAGTAAAGTGTCAACAACGATAATATATTGAACATTCAACCATTTATTTGTGAATCGGACTACTCTCTGAGGACGATATAACATGAGGTTTTCAAATCAACCTTTTGCATGTTTATTAAGCGAGGCACTTGATCCATGACAAATGCCAACTTCAAGTCGTCTATAACATGGAAAACAGACACTTGAGTTGAATTGATTTTAAGATGCGAATGCGGAATGACTCGTCCATTATCAGTATCATTGAGTATAAACAGTATTTGTACGGCATCCTCTTTACTACCCTCGCTGATTCTGCTTAGGTTGCACTAACGTTAAACTAAAAATCGGCATTCTATTTCTCTTCGTCTATACTTGTACGACCACCAAATATGACCTGTAACAATTTATGTTAACAAAAATCGCTCCTGAAAAATCTATTAATCCTTCCCGGCGAACACCCTGTATTTACCACACTGCCCCCATAAGAACATAAAATATACTGTTTTCTTTTAAATGTCAATATCCGATTCATTTAATAATAATTCAAATTTGATCGAATATAAAACTCATTAGAATATTATTTCTAACACTATGCAAATATCTATAATTTGTATATTGTAATTTTTCATATATTGTAATTTTTCGTTTCGCCCAGCTGGTTCAAATCACAAATGTTTAGGCAAAAAATTTATAACTGCGTATATCAAATAATCTACTTTTTCTATGATAACAAATGAAAAGTCTATTCCACTAGTGTAAAAAGAATAACAAATTGTAGTTGCTATGGTTTTTCATATAATTTTTACAAAGTATTTTAAACAACGCAACCATGAAAAAATAAAATTTGAATTTTGAATGTTTTGTTGTCGATTTCTAACTTTATAGTAAATATCGATTATTGGAGTGAAGCGTAGCGAAACTCCATTTTTCCCCGATTCGGATTTTCGATTGTCCGCATACTCCTCCCGAACTATAAAAGATATCAAAATGAAATTTTGCATGTAAGACGACATCTAGCCATAGAAGGTTTACAAAAAATATTGAAAATTAGACATACCACGGAGGAATAATCACCGAAAAACGGTTCCCATAGACTTTCAATGAGAAAATTGGGAAAATTGTTTGCTTCGCTCCTTTTTATCAATTGCATTTTGCATTGGTTACCTAGTATATTACTATCATAGAAAAAATTGCATTTCCTTCGCGAGATAGAAACGTTTTTCGTTCGTAAACATGTCTCACTCGACGCTAGCGCGTCTCGTGAACAAATGTTTACTCACGAAAAAAACAATGTTTTCATCTCTTGTAGGAAAATATACTATTTTCGATTGAAGCCATACGAGATCATTGATTCCTGTAAATCATTTCATTTGTAGGCAAGTTCTAAAAAGGTCTAAAGTATGTCTTTATGATAGTGTGGGATTGCCGCAGTTTGGTTGTTTACAGTAAACGACATCCGATTTCATTTGAGAATTGTTGGTAACGGTATTTATAAAAAACAACGAGCTCTGCACCAGTGCGATGGTGTTGTAGGGAATCAAGATTTGATGTGAAATTTCTATTACTCACAATTCGTAATACGTAAAAGCCCGTTTATCCGACATTCAATTAACCGAATATTCAGTTAACCGGAATTTTAAATTTTCGATTTTTTTCCTCTTTCACAAGAAAGATGTTGTTTTTGTTTGGAAATTCACAAGAAATATACTTTGATTTAACTTTTAAATTATTTAAAATTTTAAAATATTCTTATTATTTATTTCATTTTCTTATAGTACCAGATCCCGCTGCAGGATTAGTGCGCTCATCGATTTTTTGCTAAAACCAAATTTTTATGTATATTTATAATTAGGAGAATATATATCTACCAGGTTGCCTATCAAAATTTGGCCGCCAGTATTTTTAATTAAATTATTTTTAATTGATTTTTGGGACAAAACTTCGTTCACTTGTTTTTTAAATAAAATGTCGTCTACATCACGGCAAATTATATAACGATTCTAAAAAATCACGGTTGCCGTTGCGCACCTGGCCGCACCTCTTCGCAGCCAGGCGTAAACAGGTATGATTTCGATACATTTATACGTTCATAACGTACATTGATTAATTCTATATCAAAGTAAAGCTAATTTTTTTCTATTTATTATCATATATGGTTGCCTAATTAAATCCGGCCGCAAATAAGGGTTGCTGGCTGTTAAAGATGATAAATATTTAAGGTAGAGTGCAAGAGAGTTAAATCAATATTAATTTTTTGGGGACATTCCTAGTTTATCCCCCAAATAAATTTACGTTTTTTTTCAGAAAAATAGAAAGATTAGGTGATCTGCATCCTAATTATGAAAAAAAAAGTTTGCGAAAAGAGGGGATCAAAAGTTATAAAGGATCAAACTTTCAATTTTAAATTGGTCAAAAATCAAATCAAGTTACTTCTAAAAACTCAAAGGGGGGACCAAGGTATTTTTTTAAAGTTTAATATTTTGGTGTGTGACAAAATATAAATAAATAATAAATAAAAATAAGGAAAAAAAGAAAAAAAACCAAAGGGGGGGACCAAGGTAAAATTGAAAGTTTGCTCCTTTATAACTTTTGACCCCCTTATTTCTGCAAATTTTTTTTTTCATAATTAGGATGCAGAGGACCTAATCTTTCTGTTTATCTGAAAAAAAAACGCAAATTTATTTGGGGGGATAAACTAGGATTCTACCATTTTTTGTTGTAATTTTTAAATTTGTCATTTTGAAAAGGAAGACAATTTTTTTGGAGTATTTATTAAGTCGTCTCTATTCCTCCCCGGTGGTTGAGAACACTAACATTCGACGCATGCGTAATGGCTTAAGAGCGTCGCACAGCTGGCAATCGCTATCCTCGTCTGACAAATGATGTTACCCGCTAGCTCTCTTTCACTCTACCTTAAATATTTATCATCTTTAACAGCCAGCAACCCTAATTTGCGGCTCGATTTAATTAGGCAACCATATATGATAATAAATAGAAAAAAATTAGCTTTAATTTGATATAGAAATAATCAATGTACGTTATGAACGTATAAATGTATCGAAATCATACCTGTTTACACCTGGCTGCGAAGAGGTGCGGCCAGGTGCGCAACGGCAACCGTGAATTTTTAGAATCTTTATATAAATTGCCGTGATGTAGACGATATTTTATTTAAAAAACAAGTGAACGAAATTTTTTCCCAAAAATCAATTAAAAATAATTTAATTAAAAATACTGGCGGCCAAATTTTGATAGGCAACCTGGTAGATATATATTCTCCTAATTACAAATATACATAAAAATTTGGTTTTAGCAAAAAATCGATGAGCGCACTAATCCTGCAGCCGGATCTTAGACTATTATTTTTGTATTTGTATCAAATATTATTTGCAATCAATGTTATAAACAACATGAAATACACATACAAAAATAAGTTTATCCACGACACTAAAGAATATATGCTTTCCATGCGTATGTCTTCCATTGTAATTGTATTCATTCGACAACTAGTGATTATAATTAAATTCTTCAACAGTTCTATAGTTTATTAAATATTCCCCTAACAAATTAAAAACTTCATTTGTTGGTATAGTAATATCAAAAGGTTAAAACGAGAATGGTTGGTAATTTAAAAAGTGGACTGTATTACTTAAATTTTGGTGGTGGTATGTTTTGGTGATGGTTTGGTGGTTTTTCTCAAAATTATGGTTTTTTAAATAAAACTCAACCTGCTTCTTTTGATGGTAAAAATGGAATGGAATTTTTTATTTTCAAATATTTCTTTTTTTTAATTTTTCTATTGTCTACATATCAAAATCTTAAAAATATATATTAATCTAAAATTGTTTTAAGAAACTGTGTAAAAAAAATGAATATCAAAGGAAATAGGCAATAAAACTAACAATAAAGAACAAAACAAAAATAAAATTATTATTGGGAATTCCAAAATTATTCCTTAAAATATGGTTAATATTTACATAAATTCAAATATTTAAAAGGTGTTTTTTTGTATTTTATTAGGATAATATAAACTTAAAACTATTTTTTTGTATGTACAAGGCGAAACTTAAAAGTAATTTGTTTTGGATACTGTAATTTTTAGTAACTTGATACCAAAGATTCACCAGAGAACAATACATATATAAAATATAAAATAAAAAAGTTTTTCTATGCTATCTATGATGCATGTTTTTCAATATGGTGATAAAAACTTTAGCAGGCAAACTGGAAATTAACCGAAATATTTTGCAGTCGTGGATAAAATAGCATCTTGTATTCGCATAGGATGATGGCAATTCTTCACTTGGATGATTCCCTCCACTCGTTACGCTCGCTCCGGGAAACTTCATCCTCGTGAAGAATTGCCTTCATTCTAAGCTCATACAAGAATCTACTATTCTAGTATTTTATTTGAAAATATTCTGAAGAAAATCCTAACAAAATATTTATAAGAAGTATAATATAAAATCGTCCTAAAATTTCATTTAAATTCAATTATCCGGAATTTTCGATTATCCCGCATGCCCTAATCCCCGGGCATTCCAGATAACTGGGCTTTTACATCACGTTTTAGAACAGAGTACAAAAGGACAAAAATGAAAAATGTAGAAAATCAAAGTTTACAACAATACTCCATACAGAGAGAATCTAGGTTTTATAAATTTTAAGCAATTATAATATGTGAAATATTTTTTGTATTTATTGAGGCTGCATTTTCTAGACACGCTCTTTGATATTGCCATCATATGATCGTTCCAGTCACCATTGTGTGTAATTTGGAAATAGCGACTCTAAATAAACGAATGCTTTTCCATTAACGTAACGAACAAATGATTACGCAAACTAATTGAAATATGGTTGGGGCACTCGGTCTGTGAATCGGCAACATTAACTATCTGTATTTTGGTATGGTTAAAATTGGAAAGGTATCGGCGTTGGTCAAGTTCTCATGCCAGATTCAAATCGATCAAATGCTTTTAATTTTTCTAATGCGTTAACTTACATTTATAATGTTTTTGAAGTATGGTGTTCTAACAATGGGTTAATGGTTGTGATGCAGATTTTTGAGTGTAGAACAGATTAAATATAATTTTTCAACTATCTGACATTTTATTAAATAATTATAACATATATCCATTATGTTTTTTATATCAAATACGGAATAATTTTTGTTGTTTAAGTGTTGGTGAAGTGAAGTGATTGTTAGTTATAACTTATAACTCACGATAATTAAAAGTTATATTCTTTGGTAGCAAATTTGTTGAAAAAAAAAAATAAAACAAAATCAACTAATGACATTTTGAGACTAGAGTGTCGTTATGTGTAATTTTTCTTAATTTGTTAAAAGAGTTTTCATATTTTTCAATTTCAAAAACAAAATATTTCTCATCTGCTTGTTCGTTTATTTAATTACTGATAGCGACTTGCTCTTGTTCATATTTTCATTTGGCGTGGATTTAATTATCAATTATTTTGCAGATTGATACAAGTCAGTTAAATTAAAATAAACATATGTATTGTATCCTTAGATTGTTTTATTTGCTCTTTGTATATCTTTAGAAATTACCTTGATCTTTGAAATAGTAGGCCCATATAAATACACGAACTAACATAAATTCGTATATGATATATAGAACTAATAAATGTGGATGATCCCATAATAATTATTTTAACTAAATCAACATTTACAGCGATTGTTATCTTATCACTATTCAAGGCGCAGGTTTTAACTATAGCATTTTAATCAAACAATGCAATTTCTTGTGAAACATTTGGTTTAACATTTCATAATAAATTTGCAATTTGCCAATTTCATTTTGTAATGTTCATCCTAGAGCATCGTAAAGCACAATAAATCAAAGGACTTCAATTCTCTATTGTATCTCAATATAACTATTACAAAAATCAATTTAACCATTAACGAACACTGTGTTCTGTTCCAAAAAACTATTAGTATGGTTTCATATAATAACTTTAATTTATTGCACCTTGCCACCAACACTTTTGCTACAGACTAGTATACAGTTCAATGTTTATATAAAATTATAATCAACTGCATGCCGTAACGAAACCGATGGCATAGAATTACATTTTTTTGTGAAGGGCTAAGTTTTGCCGTAAACATTGTAAACTTATAAGTTCTGCCGTAGACATTTGATGTCTTATATAATATTCTACTATTGTTTTTTTAGAAATTTAAACATATTTTTCATAGCATATTTAAATTACTAACTCATCTTTACCTATAAAATAGCAAAACAACTGAACTAATAATTGTATTTCCAAAGTAACAAAAAAATAAAAGATTTCTTGTAATGCGTATAGATTGCGGCTCATCTTCTACTAGTTTGAAATAAATAATAATTTGCGATGTTTTTGTTTAATAAAATGTGCTGTGGAGGAATTACAATATTTGTCACAACAATTGACATAAAAATATTGTAAGACCTAGGTCCCACAACATCATGCGTTCTGAGGTGTTGATGAACCGTTTTTTTCATTTTTTTATATTTTTTTAAAAGTAACATACTTATAAAATATGACATACTTAGACCAAATATTTCATGATAGGATCAAGGAAATAAAAATAAAATTAATGGGTTAAAAGCAAATGCTTTTGTAAAACCATTTGCACGAACAAAACTAAATTGGGTTGCCAATAATTCAGTTAGTGGCATATTCCTTTAACCATCTTTTTCGATGGTTGTAAAAGCTTAGATATAGAGTTATATGGAGACTAGTTTCTTCGAGGAAGTAATTGCATGCCATTATCAAGGCATATCCTATAACTAAGATTGAGCATGCCGTTGGCTGAATACAGTTAATTCGCCATCACCCCCAAAATATCACCTTGGAATTAGTGACACCGCGGGTTTGGCACACCCGTAGACCAAAAATAAAAAAAATTACAAAAACTGATTCTTCCATGCGGACCATTCCTACTGGTTAATTTTTGTAATTTCAATTATTTTACTGGTATGTTTTTGTTTATATATTACGGTAACTCCAAAATGTAATAAAATTTTGTTACTTGAAGTGATGAGAAAGAAGCTTGTATAAATTTGCGTTTATTTTGTTATTTCACGAAAACCAAAAGTCTAATTTTTCTAATCAATTTAATTCAAATTTGCTACAAGAGTATACAATTTGAAAATGATTCATAGAAGTTAAATTGAAAGGAAATGAGAATAAATTTTTGTAAAGGAAAAAAAGAACTAGTAATTCAATTTCGCTAAAGCTAGAGTTCGAGTCAAAGAAATTCGTAGCCTGAAAACTTCACTTTAGATTTTGAATGGGTTTTGTATAGGTAAATCGTTAAGTTGATTGATTTTTAATTTTATTGCTGATTAGCAAAGTTTAAATAATAATTTGTTATATTTTTTCTAATATTTTATTTCTCTGAGTGTCTGTGTAACTTGGTGTTTTATGGGGTATTTGTTTTAGTCGATTGTTCTATTTAGCATGTAGCGTTAAATAATGGACCAATTGTTTATCAAAACTTATCCACCCAAATTAGATAATTCTGAAAGGAGTTTTTTAAATAATGTTAAATCTAACTGCAATAATGTTTTTATTTGTTGTTTATAAGTCAATTTTTTATTAAAATTTTTCTATCAAATTTCGGCATTAAGTCTACTACTACTTTTTAGTTTTTACATTTCGATGGGAATATCTTCTTTCAGTGCTTGTTTGATCACGTTCTTGCAATACAAGTCCCGTTTCTGCTGGTGTTGAAACGATAATATCTCAAGAAGATAAAAATGTAAAACATCAATTTTTTTTAAATTTTTTTTACTCCTTTAAAAAATTTGGTCAAATCAGTTTAGTAAAATAGCTCTTCTGTGCCCTTACTTAGAACTGCCCGACTAGAAATTAGATCAGTATAGGCTCCGATCCGGATCAGGATTGCCTGAAGACTGATCAGGGATGAATCAGGCCTCCTGATCCGGACATGGTGAAAAATCGTCACGCCATACAGGATCCGTACAGGATCCGTTTAAATGATCCATGCCGGATACATTTCAAAGATCCATTCCGGATCCATTTCAAAGATCCATTCCGGATCCATTTCAAAGATCTATTCCGGATCTATCTTAAAGATCCATGCCGGATCCATTCAACAGTTTCATGTCCGGTCTGGTCAAGAGATCCATACCAGATCCGTTCAAAGGTTTAGAATTAATTTTGTTCTTAAATATTAATTTGACATTAAATAAATGAAAAAAATGTTACCATTTTTCCTTAATTTTGTTCATAATTTCAAGTACACTTCAAATGCTTATAAATTTAAACACACAGAAAAAAACGATAGCTTATTTAACGTAAAGTATATGTAAATTTAACTGAAAATGACGTACGAATTGAGCCAGCGGAGGCATAAGTAAACTAAACAAAATTGACTAAGTAAAATCTACTTAAAAGCATGTAAAACATTTTGCGCTGTTATGCTACTATTATGCTACCATCTTGTCTCACCAAAAAAATGAAAAAAATTTAGTTTTTTTGCAATTATTAATCGTTTTTTTATCAATTCAGGGTGAGAGAATTTTATACACGGCAATGATTAACAGCGGGTAAGAAGGGGCCTGTAAAGATAAAATGCTATTTATTATTAATATTTATTTTGGACTTAACCCGGATTCGATCCCCAGACCTCTGTGTACAAGGCAGCAGCATTAACCATTCGTCTATCTAAATAATTATTTACATCAATTTATTTATGAATATTATGTTGATGCTTAAGTTTAGGACGTTCGAGGGTTCAATTCACAGACTGACCACTATTTATTTTTATTACATTTTTATTATTTTTTTAAAATAACATAAAAATGATTCATTTTTTGATTTTTATTCATAAAAATTCAATTTCACAGCATTTCAATTTATCGATACTGTAGTTATTTTAAAATTATATAGACCTAAACATTTCAAATTTATTCCGACAATAATAATAATGTAACTAAGGTATCACAGAAATAACAATTATATATATGTCAAATTCTTTTTGCCAAAACATTGTTCTGACATTTTTTGCTCTCAGATCAATTTATTATTTGACATTACGTGTTTTATTTGGTCAAAAAAGTGAGTTTTCACCCTAAAAAGATTTTTTTGAATCTAGATTTTTAGCTATAGAGCAAAACATAAAATACAATAAAAAAAAAGAAATACATATATCTCTCAAAATTAGTAAACAAACAAAACGCCACGCCAAAACGTAAGAACATGTGTTGCATAAATTGACAGCTACACATATGTAAATTTTACTATTATTTTAAGTAAAATTTACGTTTTATATGACTTTAATACTCGAAGTCATACGTAATTTTCAAACTATGAAAGCGTAAATTTAAAGATGCCTTAGTAAAAAGTACGTATCATATAAGCAATTTCCAGCATACTTAAGTTAATCTCTTTGGGTAAATAGTGGATTATATATACGTGTGTGTATAAGTATGTTTAGCACTATTTGGCATGTAAATTTAGCATTTTTCGACGGTTATGTTTTACAAAATTGTTAAGTAAATGTAACGACCATTAGGTAACTTTGTTTTCATCTTTCAAAATTTACTGTTTCAGTAGTAAATTTATTTTCAAAAATTTTACAATTCCAATTTTGCTTTAATAACGTGGCACATGATAATATTACTTAAATTATCAATACTTTGTACTAGTAAATTTTAGAAAAACGTACGTTATGTTTACAATTTTGGAGTTACTATAGCGCATAAGTAACAAACGCATCGTTTTTTTTTCTAAGTGCAGTAAGTTTGTTAATTATTTCTTATTTTTATTTTATTTAGTCCAAGTTTTGGCATTATTGATGATTTTTCCAATGGTATCATAAAACTCTTTGTCACATAGGCTCTTATGAAGGTATGGATCCAAGTTTGGATTCGAAAACTAACTTCACCCATACCTGCTTTAGATCACTTGTCATATTTCAAATAGAATAATTTTTGAGCAACATAATAAGTATTTCACCAATTACTGCTAACAAAAAACATCTGGAAATTCTTGAGTAAAGAGGAGATGCAAGATAAAAATTTAAATTATATGCTTTAAGGTTAATAAGCAAGATCCCTCACAACTGTAAGTTTGAAAATACTGTTTTCGGTTCTACAATAAATTTGTACTTATAAGTACAAAATATTAAACAATTAAATAGATTCAGTCTACAGTTAATTATTACAGTTAAGTATATTATAATTAACTTTTTAAAAAGTTATTAAAAATTCGTGAAGAATGAGAAAATTTTTTGCACAAAAAAATTTTAAGTTAAGTACCCGAGCAGAAATTTGTCAGGGCTCAAGTAAGGCCCTGATCAGGTTTGCCCTAACCCGGATCAGGCATTGGTAGGACAGCCTGATTGGGCCCTGATCATGAGTGTAACGCTTTTGCCCTATCAGGTCCTGATTGGGATTACCGGATCAGACCCTGATTGGGATAATCGGATCAGGCCCTGATTGGGATATCCGGACCAGACCCTGATATATATTTATATATTATATACATAAATTAATCAAATTAAAATAAAAAAATTACAATGGAAAAAATTCAAACATACATACCACCTTAATCACTATTATTATAGACTTTCAGCCGAGAAGCTATAACTAAAATATGCATGAAACGATTTTAACTATATATTTCTAAAATGGATAATACTCTAATGAATTTTAACCAATTGAAATTTCTGCTAGGGGTCAAATACGAGAAACCTGATCCGGGCCGGATGTATTCAAATAAGGTTAACCCTAAAAGGGTATTCTAAATCAGGCCCTAAACAGGCCCACATCAGCTTGCTCTAATAGAGATTGCCCTTGTAGGACTGACCAGGCCCTGATCACGACCTGACTGTATTCAGGTTTTCCCTAACTAATTTCTGCTCGGGTAAATGTACTATTATGACGTCGATAATATAATCAAAATAATAATTCAGTTATACCATTAATAACGAATTTATTGTTTAATGAGCAATAATGCTTCCAATTACTTTCTTATCACTGTTAATATTGCGTTTTATTTGGTATAAGAAATTTATTTTTAAATTTAAGTTTTACTTGAAATGTGTAAACATTTATTCTTATCAATAAATAAAGTTAAGCCCAATTTGATGAAAGAATCAAATCTTAATATTAATAATTAATATTAATCTGACGAAGTAAATTACATGTATTCAATAGAAAATACATATGTTGACAGGACGTGATGAAATCCTGGTAGACTTTGAATTTTTTGAAAATCTGAAAAGGATACATATTTAACATAAAAAAGTGGAAAAATAATAAAACAAACACATATCCTTCCAATGTTAAATAAATCAAAGTTGTTGAAGGGATATGTTGATTAAGACTAAACGGATTATTCTTAACATGATGTAAGAAAACTTCGACATCAAATAAATTTTCTACAAGTGAAAAAACTGCCGTCTACCTATGTTCTCAACAGTTTTTGCTAACGCAGCATGAGAGTGAGATTTTATAATATTGTAACGTTTCTTAGCCGAGTTACAATTATTTAGTTCAATCACTAAATCAGGAAATTAAAACACAATGGATTTTCTAATCGTTATAATTTTATTCGTTCAAAATTTTATTATAAAAATAATTCTTCTACCACTATTCCCCTTAATTGTTCTTGTACTAACAATAATTCACCACTTTTAATTATATTACAATTGTTCACAATATCACTTTTAACTGTTCACTTACGATAATCTTTTACTTATAAAACTCTACTACACTTATAGTAATTTCTAACAATTATCTTATTCAAATTGTAACACTTAATTTTAACTCGCTTATATCACTCACTGTTAAAAATTTATGCTTTTTCTATCGCTGACAATTTTATACTGATCTTATCCTCTAACACAACCTCTTATATATACTACATGAAATAGTCTCGATATCTCTACAACATTCTAGAACACAAACCTTTTTTCCTTCCTTTATCAATATAAACATAATAGCACGATCTTCAAATATTGACACATAGGTGTGAGATCTATTCTTTTGTTTATTTACCTATTCTCTAATAGATTGCGTTTACCTTCTTATAGGATAAACAATAACTTCCTATTACGTGTTTGCTTTGCTTACGTTATCTTCTCTTTTATTGATTTTTGTATTTTTATATTTCTTTAGTGGAACTATTTTCTCTAAAGTGTATTTTCTCGAAAGATGTTTTATTGCGTTGTATTCTATCGTACACCATAATCGTCACAATATATTTTTTATATGGTTAGGGACTATTGTTGTTGATGTAAATTGTATTTCTTTGAGTTTTAAATAATCTAATCATCTTAATACAACGATCCGCTTGATCTAAAGCAGATAGTCGCTTCAAACCACTCCTATAACGTGAAGAATAGACCGTTGATTGGAATGGTTTTGTGACGCCATGTCGTTGTAAAGTGTCGTCGTAAATTGAGTGTTAAGAGTATTTTTCTGCATCCTTTTAACTATCCCACCTTTTGCGAAAATGTTTATGTGGCTAATCAGGTCTTAAATAAGTCACTATAATACTTTTAAATCAGGTGCTGTTTATTTAAATTTTGTAAGTGATTTTAACACGCTATACTGAGTACCACATAGGTACATTGGCTTATGATTTTAAATGACACCTGTTAAAATACTCCAAAAAATGAATCGCCCTTACGAAATATATCCTAAGCGGCAATCTGAAACTCAAGTTTTGTTGAATTGACCGCTTTTCATGCATTACAACAAAATCTAAAAGTTGTCTGCCTAATATTTTAATTTTAACTTGTTTAAACAAGAATCGCATATTTTGTTTTAAAATTTTATTACACTGCGGAGGAGGTGTTAAATAATTTTGTTTTTTATTGGACTCATGCAGTCAAATGTATATTTGTATGCAAATGTTTACTACAAATTAAGATCACAAAGTTGCAGTTATTTTGTAAGATATATCATGAATATTAGACCACAGATGAAAACCAATTGTTTTAATATATATATTTTTGGTTAATGGATTTCAGCAAAAAACTTTTTGTTATGTTTTGGGTTTGGTTTAAACAAAGTTATGAGTAAAAATTTAGATTGTTTGTAGTAAGATTTTATTTGTTTCTCGTATAATAACAACGCGGACATCGTCAATAATATGTCAAAAACTTAGAGCCTACAAATTAAATATGAAATTATTGCTCGTAAGGATTACGCAAAACGTATGTCTTCTTATAACTCGTCGCTCGATCAAAAAAGTATTTTAACTCTCTCTACTTTAAGCTCTTGCCTAAGTCTTTAGCTCCAAGTTATTGTTAAATTTTTAATAAACTTTCAAAATTTACTAACAATTTCATATTTTTTGGTACATTAAGCCTGGAGTACCCGTGCGAAATAACAGATGTCAAAAACTAGAGAACCAGAACATTAAAAAAATATTGCGACGCTGATGCATAGGCTGACTTCACCACAGCTCTGGAAACATAGTGTTCTGGATATATAATGAGCTAAAATCCATCAAATACTTTAATTAAAAGCTAACTAATATTATGGACTTCGTAGTTCTAATACTAAAAATATTAAAGCAAGCAGTAGTATCCCAACAAACATAAATTCTGTTGTACGTGAAAAAGTAAAAAAAAAAATTTTATCGGAAGTGACAAACCGGAAGTTAGGATGCAGAACTGTTGTGAACCGTACTAAATGTGTATGTACCAAATTTTATCCAATTCGATTATCAGGTACAGAAGTTATTGAGCTTCCAAAATAACAGGTGCTTGGAGGACCCCCTACCACTTTGTTCACTATCGCTAAAAAAAACTAATCAGTTCCTTGCCACACATATTTGCAACTTTATGCAAAGTGTAATCAAAATTACTTAACGAACGAATTTTGTATGATTCCAACAAACATTGAAACAATAAACAGGTGTTCGGGAGGACCCCACCACTTATCCCAATATTGTCCAAAAACTAATCAATTTTTTGTCATTAAAGTCTTCATCTTTTTTCAAAATGCCATTAAAATTGATTAATGCCTGAAATCTGTATGCTCCCAACAAACTTTAAAAAGAAAGTGTAAAAAGTCAGCAGTTGTATGGTAGACCCCCGCCACTTTGATCAATGTGTTCCAAGAGATGATAATTATCTTTTTACACTAATTGGAACCCTTTCCATAAGTTTTATCATAATCACTTCATTATTGTAGGCTGTAGTGTGCATAAAGATACTGAAAAAACTTCCAACAATTAAATAAAATTTTTTTTACCGGAAGTAAAAAACCGGAAGTTGGGATGCAGAACTGTTGTAAACCATACTAAATGCTTATATACCAAGTTTCATCCAATTTGATTATCAGGTACAGATGTTATTGAGCTTTTAAAAAAACAGGTGTATGGAACACCCCCCACCACTTTATTCACTATCGCTCAAAAACTAATCAGTTCCTTGCCATACATATTTGCATCTTTTTCCAAAGTGTCATCAAAATTGGTTCACGAACGAATGCTGTGTGCTCCTAACAAACATTGAAAAAATGATGACACAGTAAACAGGTGTTCGGGAGGCCCCGTACTACTTTTGCTAATATTGTCCAAAAACTAATCAGTTCCTTGTCATTTAAGTCTCCATCTTTTTCCAAAGTGTCATTAGAATTGATTAATGAATGAAGTCTGTATGCTCCCAACAAAATTAAAAAACAAAGTGTGAAAAGTCAGCAGTTGTATGCTAGACCCCCCGCCACTTTGATCAATGTGTCCCAAAAGATGATAATTATCTTCTCACACTAATTGAACCCTTTTCCATAAGTTTCATCATAATCACTTTATTATTGTAGGCTGTAGTGTGCATAAAGATACTGAAAAAACTTCAAAAATTTACAAAAAAAATTTTTTTACCGGAAGTGAAAAACCGGAAGTTGGGATGCAGAACTGTTGTGAACCGTACTAAATGCTCATGTACCAAGTTTCATCCAATTCGATTATTAGGTACAGATGTTATTGAGCTTTAAAAAAAACAGGTGTATGGGACACCCCCCACCACTTTGTTCACTATCGCTCAAAAACTAATCAGTTCCTTGCCATACATGTTTGAATCTTTTTCCAAAGTGTCGTCAAAATTCGTTCACGAACGAACGCTGTGTGCTCCCAACAAACATTGAAAAAAGTGTGACACTTTAAACAGGTGTTTGGGAGGACCCCTTCCACTTATTCCAATATTATCCAAAAACTAATCAGTTCTTTGTTACTTAAGTCTCCATCTTTTTTCAAAGTGTCATTAAAATAAATTAATGAATGAAGTCTTTATGCTCCCAACAAAATTAAAAAACAAAGTGTGAAAAGTCAACATTTGTATGGTAGACCCCCCACCACTTTGATCAATGTGTCCCAAAAGATGATAATTATCTTCTCACACTAATTGGAACCCTTTCCATAAGTTTCATCATAATCACTTCATTATTGTAGGCTTTAGTGTGCATAAAGACACTGAAAAAACTTCAAAAAAGTACAAAAAAATTTTTTTTACTGGAAGTGAAAAACCGGAATATGGGTTGCAGAACTATTGTGAACCGTACTACATACTTATGTACCAAGTTTCATCCCATTCGCTTATCAGGTACAGATGTTATAGAGCTTTCAAAAAAACAGGTACTCCAGGGACCCCACACCATTTTGTTCACTATCGCTCAAAAACTAATCAGTTCCTTGTCATACATGTTTGCATCTTTTTCCAAAGTGTCATCAAAATTCATTCACGAATGAAGTTTTTATGCTCCCAACAAACATAAAAACTTTGTGGAAAAAGCCATAAAATTTTTCTCATGTTGTTTAAAAGCTTTTACCAGCGTTTTATGAAAATCGATCGGTAATTGTAGGCTACAGTAGGGATAAACACCAGAAAAAAAACCTTTTTAACCGGAAGTGACAAACCGGAAGATGGTATGCAGAAATATTGGAAACAGTACTAAAACCTTATATACTAAGTTTCAATAAGATCATAGTCCGGAATCAGAAGTTATTCAAGATTTAAACTTAGAGGTGTTCGGGAGACCCCCCGCCATTTTGTCCAAATTTGAAATGAATCCAGATCTTTCATTTTCAAGTGAACCTATATCATTTGCCAAAATTTCATCAAGATCCTATGCAGAAAACTCAACCATCCACCCACCCACCCACGCACACACAGACGTACACCAATTTTTTTTTGGCTATTTAGATAGAGCATGGTCCAAAACAAAAGAAAAAATAAAATTTGGGGTATGTAAGATATTTTTTTCACGATAGATTGCATTACTTCACACAATTTAAAATTGTGGTGAAGTAAAAAAACAATATTCTTTGAAAAATTAAACTTCTCTCAAATCATCCTTTCGATCCCATACGATCTTTGATTTCTTAAAACTTACATGCAAGTCACTTCTGTACACGGTAAAGAAGCGTAAAGCGAAGAATCGAATTTTTAAATCAATTGACTCATACTTGACGATGGTCTCATCATGATGATTATTTGTTTTATTTGTTTAATGCATGAAACCCTTATAAAACACTTATGTAAACATTACTTATATTATTTCAAAATAATTGTTCAAATGATCTTAGAAGAGCTGTATATACATCAGAATTTTAACAAAAACATCGAGCACAAGTTGAAAACGTTATGGATGAATACCAGATCGCTATATGAAAGCCTGAATACAGTCAGTGCGTGATCAGGGTCCGAAAAAGCAAGCTCTATAAAGGCAATCTGATGTGGGCCTGTTTCGGGTCTGAATTAGAATGCTCTTTTAGGGTTAACCTTATTTCAATATATTCGGCTCAGATTTGGTTTTTCGTATTTGATCCCTAGTTGGGCAATCTGATTAGGGTCTGATTCAAAATACCTTACTAGGGTTTGCCCTATTTAATTTTATATGGCGAACTGGATCATGGCCTGATCCGACGATCCCAATCAGAGTTTGATTAGGCAAAAGCGTTACACTCATGATCAGGGTACTATCAAACTAGGGCAAACCTGTTCGAGGCTCTATTTGAGCCCCAACAAATTTTTGTTCGGGTAATTCTAATGTCATAATGTTCTGACAAATTCAACACACACGATCAAGCTGTAGGAATATTTAGAACACCTAAATCAAAGAATGCATTATACAAAAAATGCATCATACAAACAACAATATGTAGTGAATACCGAATTGATATCAAGATTATTCAAAGAGATTTGAGTTCCAGAAGCAACAGTAGAGTAGAATGGTGTAAGTTAAGAATAAATGTACATTATAAAATCAACACGAAACAATAATGGTGATAGACATACTGACTGCGGTGTCACAAATTTGCTTGACCTCACAAATGTAGAACTGGTTGTTGGCTCACCAACAAACGGAGAAACCAACACCAAAACCGATCACCAAATGTAGAACCAAGAATCAAATCGGTTACGTACTGCTTAAATCTAATTTGTTGAAATTTACCACCAATAGACAAAAAACATAAATGACATATTCAAACCAAAGCTCCAGTTCAATCTCACAAGTAATGAAACCAACAGTATTGATCAAAAATGGGAACGAATTAGGAAGCCTGCGTCAAAACTTTCAAAAATGTGCTCAGATACTAAGGTGGGTCCGGAAAACCATAGATTATTCGGAAACCAAAATTAAACCAAAATTCTAACATTTATTGACACAAACCAAAACCTCCAATTCATAGCCCGCTTAAGTGACGCCATATGCAAAAAACAATGAACGTTGCCATATGCAAAAAAAAGGGGTTAGTGTTTTTGATTAAATTTTTTTTATATGCAGTTTTGTATTTCAAGATAGCGTAAAATATTTTTAAATTTTTTTATATTGAGTTTTAATTTCAAAATGGCGGTATAAGTTCACGATTTTTTCTGTGCTTAAAGGGGGGCTTTGATAGCAGAGCAGTGGGTTTTGATAGCTGAACCAAAACAATATAACAAATTTGTAGATTTGAGTGTAGTTAGAGATTTACAATTGTAGAGAAGTACAATAAAATAGCGGTATCCCGCACATTTTTAGAGCGATTTTATTACGTTCTAGTGTGGTTCAAACATTTTCGGTTCGACTAACAACCGGTGTAGTGTACATATCTAAATTAGAGTTAAAGGTAAATAAATTACAATTCGTCACAAGTTTATGTATGTATAAGTATACCTAATATTGATCGGTTCCTTTAAAAAGTACCGTACTTTAAAAAACGCAACCGTTATGGTGAAACTTCGTCCCGAATTCTATATAATCGGTTTGCTCACAACCTATAAGTGTATTTAACTTAAAGTTTGCCATAGTTATAAAATATCCTTGTCTAGGCCAACAGAAAACTCAAAAATACAAAGAGTAGAAAGCATCTTTGTCCTTAACGAATGGGGTGTCATATGAAAGATGCATTTTTTTTTATTCAATTACAATTTTTTATTTCATACTGATATCTAAAACGACATTTTTCGGATTATTTATGGTACAAAAAGTTGAACTTTAAAGTGCTAGGACTTTATAAAATTTTATAAAGTCCTAGGACGTTAAAGTTCAACTTTTTGTACCATAAACGTTGAACTTTAACGTCCTAGGACTTTATAAAATTTTATAAAGTCCTAGGACGATAAAGTTCAACTTTTTGAGCAAAATTTTAAACTCATTTCCTTTTATTTTAATAAATTTCCAGTATGAAATAAATTTTTGTATTTATCTCAAACGAAAAGTGTTTTTAAAGGTACTCACTAGTAAACAACTGGCTCGTGCTTTAAAGTTTCACTTTTCGTTCTTGATTAAATAACTATTTTAATAATTTTCGATCAGACAGTTTTCGACTTATTTTTAAAAATGTGTAAGCTCTTCTACTATAGTATAATTCTACTATAGTAAACTATAGTTCTTCTACAAATATTTGTATACAACGTCTGTTTTTCTTCAATAATTTTCCATTACAAATATCTCAATTTACGCAGTTGTTACATTATGTATTAATATATTTGAAGATTCAGATTATTTGAAGAATTAAACTAATTCTCCATTCAATTAAATAAAAAAAGTTAAACGATTTCAATTACCAATTAACTTCAAACAAATTTACAATCAGCTGTTAGTTTGAATTAAATTTCTTTGGACTTTATTTTTGTCAATAAAAAAATGTATTCCAGTTGCGTTAATAAAATCTTTAAATAAAAAAATCAACGTTGATACAAATATAAAGAAAACAAATATATAAATGTTTGGAATAAATGAATACATAATTTAATTTAATAGTATTCAACAAAATTAATTTACATATTTACCAATTATAATATTTACTTAAACTTATTTTACAATAAAAATGATGTTTCACAAATGTATTATATTCATTGAAGAAAATTTATATTCATTGCAATCTCTATAAAATTATACCTCTGTGTAGAATTATGATGAAAACAAAACGTCTTTAGAACAGAAATTGTGTTGTGTTAACAAAACTATGAATTTTTTTGGAGTTCAAATAGGAAATCTGAAAAATGGTTGAAATTATTTTGGTTCATATTTTCCTCCAGTCAGTTGTCTTATTGTTTTATTTGTACCCTAAATCATTATTTTTTATTGCAGAAGAAAAAAGATATATTTGGTTGTCTAGTAAGAAAAGAAAGCAACCGAACTCAATCATATACTGATAGGCATGGAAAAGAATCAATATCGACCATTCAAAGTCTATTATTATTAAAAAACATAAAAATTTCAGCTTCATTGACTATGATGGTGCAATAGAGATATGTTGGATTTATTCTAGGTGCTTTTGTACAACGTTTGTATGTTTAATTTCATAATTTTTATAATGCCCATTTATATTTATCGCGGCGGCAATGTCAAACTCAAAACCAATTATTTATTCAAACAAACAACTTTTTTTTTTCTTGGAAGATTTCAATTACATTTTTATCAAACTAAACAAATAATTCTAAATAGTCATTGCGATTTGTTTAAAGTTCAAAACAAAACTAAAAATAATAAAAATATAATAAAAATATGTTATTTGTATTTTGTACGCGAGTACATGTATTAATTTCGAAACAGATGTTCACCAAATACAAAAAAATTTACTCTCAATTACGCTCATTATGTTCTCTAATCTAAATACATAATTCAATAAATAACTTTAAGAAAAATATGTTAATCACTATACGACGGCACGATTTTGTATATTTTTTTCTGTTATGATAATTACTCATTTAATGTTTTGTTTATCAGATGTGTAAAGAATATTTCTGTAATGTTAGTGTTTGGTGTGGTAATTTCGTGAGATGTGTAGAATAGCTATGCAGCTCGATTTGTTGATTGATTACCGACTTGACGTGTACAAATTTTAAATAAACTATAATATGTAAAACATTGCGCCATACTGACATTTAAAATCACACGATATGTGGTTTAGCTGCAAAGTTATGCAGGTATTTAATTGTCCACTTGCGCGACCGTGAGGTTTTAATGTAATCTTTATCAGTTAAATTTTATCTCGCTGAAATTCAATAAATGATCTTCAGTTTCGATCAAATTCAGATTTTTATGTAACTCTGATCAGAACTTAAAATTTTAATACTGACACAACCTAGTTAACAAGGTTGTGTCAGTATTAAAACTGACTTAAACCTTCTGAACAAGTCCTGATTAGAAATGTAAAGACTAAACTATCCAGTCTGGATCAGATATCCTTACTAGAACCGTACCAGGACCGTATCAGTTCAAATAGAGAGTTTACTACTACATACATTATAAAATGTCCAATTTTTCTATAAAATATTCTCATTCAATACTTACCTATTTTTTTTTATTTTAAGTTAGGCATGGTATCTTCGGATATTCAGAGACGTTAATTAATAATTTATTATAATTAACACTAAATAATTATAATAAATTATTAATTAACGTCTCTGAATATTCGAAGGATTGGGATTAAGTTTGAATAAATTAAGTTTCTCTTAGAAATTTATGGACGCTAACTTTAAAATTTTGAGGATTAAAGCTATCAGGAAAAACCCATGAAGGTAAGGCGTTCCAGAGATGAGAGACTCTGTTTAAAAAATCACGCAAAAAGCAACAGTTCTTTTTATACGAACCGTAAAAGGATGGGCTACAACATTTGCTCTAGTGTTACGCGATGGGATTTCTAGTTGAGGTAAAATTGATTTAATCTCTTCAAAAGTTCGTTCATCCATAATGTATTTGTAGAAAATTGTCAAATTAGCAACATTTTGTCTGTGCTGTAAAAAATCAAACTCATTAGTAAGTGTTGAGTTGCCAATCAGTTTAACAGATCTGCGCTGAACAGAATCAAGGCACTTCGAACTACTATAATAAGCTCCACCCCATATGTGAGAACAGTACTCCATGCAAGGACGTATAAATGATTTATAAATTAAAAGAAGCTGTTCGTTATTAAAAAAGCTTACGACATCGTCCCAAAAAACCCAATTTTTGAACAGCGTTCTTAGCTAGGTTAAAAATATGAGAATTCCATTTAAGATTATTTTCAACTTCCACTCAGAAGTCTAACAGATGCTTTCCAAGATCTTTAAAGTCGAACTTTAATGGAAACGATTAGGTGTGGATAATCTAGGAAAATGACAAGCCTGTGTTTTGCTCGTATTGAATTCAACACTATTAGCGAGCCCCCAATCCAAAATAGTTTTAAGGTCATGGTTTAAAGAATTTCAAATTTGATCTACAGTTGTTAAGCGCTAGTAAATAAAATTTAGGGTTTTCATGAGACGCATGAAGCGTGTTATCATCAGATATGGATAGGACTAATTGTTGAATCCAAGTTCCAGCAAATCATTATTATAAATAAAAAAGAGAGTTGGTGACAAAGCAGAACCCTGAGGAACTCCTGCATTAGTTGAAAAGACATCCGATGAAACACCACAACATTGACCCGAAATTTCCGCTCTTTCCGCTCAAGCTTTGTATCCAAGATATAAGTTGCTCATCCACACCATTACATCTTAATTTGCAAATAAGACCAAACTTTATCAAATGCTTTGGATATATCAAGAGCAACACCGAAAGTCTCACCATGATTTCCAAGCGACTTGTTCCACACATGAGTGACAAAGGAAAGTAAATCTCCCGCCGCTCTTCTTTTTCGAAACCCGTATTGTCTTTCACTAAGTAGTTTGGAAGACTCTAAGAAGCTCATTATATTAAAATTAATATATTTCTCAAACATTTTAGAAACAACCGATAAAATTGAAATGGGTCTGTAATTTGTTGGATCAGTCTTACTACCCTTTTTTGGAACTGGTTGTACGCTGGCTATTTTCCATATTTCGGGAAAAACTCCTTTCTTATATGAAAAACAAAAGATTTTAGTGAGGATTGGTGCTAACTCCCTAGCAAAGGTTTTCAGAATAATTGGGGGAATACGATCTGGTCCAGATGCTTTGTTAGTATTAATTTGTAAAAGCATTTACCGAACAATGTTTTTACGAAAAATTACGGGCATCATGTTGTGCGAAAATCTAGGATCTGGCTTAGGCAATAAATTGGGTTCTTTTAGTGTAGAATTTTTAGAGAAATAATTTCCCAGAAGGTCTGCTTTTTCTTTTGTGTCTATGACCGGCACATCTCTATCAATTGGGAGAGGTAGAGAAGACTTACAAAAATTACCTTGGACATCCTTAACCACTTTATAGAAATTTCGTGAACCAGTTGGATGTTCAGCAAATTTAGACGCTTTTTTCCTATTAAAGAGATTTGTTTCTCCATCTATTATAGTTTTCTACTTATATTTCTCTCAATTCGGTACTGTTTAAGGTTTTCACCAGTTTTGTTTTGTTTGATTAAACTTTTGAAATGCCCTTTTCTTAATTTTAATTGCCTTTTTGCATTTTTTGGAAAATCATATATCAGTGTTAGGAACGGTTATTCTATTGGGAATAAATTTCCGTATACCCTCAAGAATAGCCTCCGAAAAATTTAACGCAGCTATATTAGAGTCTTGGCCGGTAAGACAATTACGTTTCCAGGAAAACCGCTTAAAAAAACTAAGACCCTGCCAATTCGCAGCTTTATAGTCCAAAACAAGACGAGGATTGGCTTTAAATTGTTTTGGAATTTGTAAATTTAACTGTGTATAGATCAAATTATGATCTGAACTGAAGTAAAGGTTCTGATACTTTAAATTGTTCATTTGTTAAAAACAAATCAAGTAAGTTACTATTTTGTCCCAGAATGTCAGGCACTCTGGTAGGCTGTTTTATAATCTGTGTGTAATTATGGTAAAAATAGCTTAGCCTGTTTTCCTATCTCATCAGTAGTGGAACTGTGTGTGAGACATTCTTTATTGGGGACATTAAAGTCACCAAGAACTATAAATTTATCATTAGAATACTCAGACAATCTATCTATTTTTACAGATAGGTCATGAAAAAGTTTGATGTTTTGCTCAGGGGAATTAGGGGAGCAAAAACAACGTTTGATTTGAGCAACATCTTAAGGGATACCATGTTGTGGTATTTTGAATTTAATTCAAAATTTTTAATTCTTACATATGGAATATTGTTTCTAATATACACACAAACACCATGCTTCAAATAGAAGAGGATTCTAGTTCATATTGAGAACAAAGCTATTGATTACGATCAAGAGTAACAGCTCGGTCACTAATAATCGTTTCAGTTAAGAATAGAATATCCGGTTTTGTTCTCTCAAGATAAAGATGGACTGAAAGAAGTTTAAATTTATTGATAATTTTGCCATTTTAAACAACAGTAAGTTTTGTTAAATTTCAAATTACATATAGGAAAACCGTTTGGACAGTTGGGTAAACTTGTAACCAGGACTAAGTTTACTGCCAAAAAGTTTTTCCATGTATATGTTAAACCTATGTTATATATGCAAGAAGCGATATATTATATACGCGATAACTATTGTTTATGTAACTCTAGTGAATTTGGATATAACTCTAGTGAATTTCAACTAAATAAAATACGGTCAGATAGTTGCACTTTTTTGACAATAACTCAAAAAATGTGCAACACAAAATCCAAACAAAAAATTGCAATTTTTCTTAAATTAGGTGGTCTTTCAAATGGTCACTTGACCACGTTTTAAATGATGTTTTCATCACTTCTCATTTCCACCCCCTTAATAAATATAATTATGAGTATATGTGACACTTTTATATATTTTTTATTTAAAAATTAATAACTTTTCTATCATTCCAAATACATTTGAAGATTTTCGATCAGTTAGATTCGGATCTAATCGAGGTAAGAAAACACGAAGAAAACGTGATTATTCAAAATTATACAAAAAATGGTGACGTGTAAAATTCCAAAATAAATTTTTAAGGAATACTGAAATAAAACCCTTTCTTGTGAACCCTTACCCTCCTTGAATCGTATAAAAAAATGTATGTTCTCAAAATTCTCACATCGTACATATAAATGCTATGGACCTGAAATTTGAGGTGTGTATAAAACTAACCTGTCCACATAAGATAATGGATACAAATAAAACTAAAGTTGTTTTCGTTTGGTTTACAGGGGTAAACCAAACGAAAACAACTTTAGTTTTATTTGTATCCATTATCTTATGTGGACAGGTTAGTTTTATACACACCTCAAATTTCAGGTCCATAGCATTTATATATATGTAGTTTACGAGATAATCGATATAATGTGAAAAACTCGTTTTACTCTCACCAATAGAGGGTTCATTATATAAAACGGACCCCTAAAAACAGTAAATGCAAAACAAATGTTTCTTACAATACACAGTTAAAAAAAAATTGAATATGTAATGCAAATTGCTACACATATAGGTCCTACGGAAGTTTCCATTACAAAACCATACAAAGCCTGCTATATAAAGTTAAACTAATGCTCTTTGCATCAATATTTAACAGAGTACTTGGAGTAAAATAAAAAAGCTTGTTGTTTAAAAATGTCTATTATTTGCATTAAATAAATTGTAATCATTGGACCTTTGTTAACTAAAAATTTGTCACCAGCGAATCTTGGATTCGGAAATCTCTTATATGTTTCTTAATTTTATCTTGCCATTCTAATATTTAATGTTTAAATTAAAATTAACATACATATTAATAAAAAAATACCTTAAGTTGTAACTGCTGATTGATGTCATCAATATTCTGTTGCTTTAGGTTATTTGTTTGATTTTCCAATATCCCTTGACTAGCGTTTGACCTTTTAACTTCCCATTTATATATCTGCCTTTGAATCCATACGGTTTTAACAACCGGAAAAACCATCAAACAAACGATTGTCTCTAACTGTGGTAATAGCTTCGATCACTGTTATCTTTGCTATTCATACTTTCGATAACATCAGTGGATACTTTATCTTCATGTACTGCCACAATTTATAAAGCAGATTTCAGGAATTCTTAATTTATTTTGATGATGTTGTAAGTAAACAATCATTAATAATTTATCACTTGTATTTAATAAATCAATAACTTTTTTTTTTGCTTATTTATCAAACAAAATAGACATCCAAATCACACACTAATGAAAACAGTGTTAACTTTTTTTTTGTATAAATTAAAGAAATTTCTTTTTAAAATCAAAATCAAATGTAATTATTATTTATTTTTGATAAGTTTTAGGTAATGTTTAATAACAAAACTGAATTGAAACTTTTCTTTTGAAAAGCCAAAAATGGAATGATTAATAATTTTTTCCAAATTAAAAATTGCAAAAAATGTGATTTTGCTTTTGACCTCTTCTAATCAATCGTGTAATATCGGAAAATTCAGCAAATGATTAACAACGACGTCTGTTCATTAGCATTGGAAATAAAAATTTAGTACGTTCGTTTGCTTTTTATAGTATATTCAAAATTTAACTAGCAGTTAAGTTTTAGAAAATTTTAAAATTATTATTAATGTAAAAAATGAACGGAAACTAATGAAATGCATTTTTATTGAATTGAAAATGAAGATGAATTTGGTTTTATTATTGTTTCGCGATTATTGCGATCGTTACACCATGAATTCAAGGTAGAAATCAAGATTTTTACTCTTGAAATCACAAAAACGTCGCCATCCCCTCCATGACAGAAAACACCAAAGCACTATTAAACTTAAACTAATAATAGAAATTCTAATAACTAATAAAAAAAATTATAATAACTATAGTAATTTAAATTTAACACCTATTTAAATTCTAAAAACCGAAAATTAAATTTATAACTATAATAACTAATAACTAAGAATATAGGTTTAATTTAGGAAAACTAATAATTCTAACACTAAATTTAATTTTATAAAAAAAATACATTGAAAAACTTAGGCTTGGTATATAGGAAACAGACGCTAGAGATTTCGATGGTAAAACCCGCAAAATCATGACTCGCAATCACCAACAATAGTAAAACCAATTCTCAACAAAAAAATGGAGTTAGTACACTGTAAATGTAAAAAAAATGAAAGCACAAAAACGAAAAAAAAACAACGAACGCCCAATTCGAAAACATACAAGATTTTTTTTGTAAAAACACCGACGGACCACCGTCGTAGCCAATCTTTGCTGAATCTTTCACAAAAATTCCTAAAACATTATATATGTAAAAGTATAATCTATTTATTTAATTTCAGATATACTGAAATAATTATATATACCTAAAATTAGTTATTGACGATAGCACCCCTAAAATATATTTATTTATTTTTAAAAAAATTGAAAAATAAAAATATCTAGAAGAATGTTTATTTATTGGATGCACCGTCCTAACTTTGAAATATTGATTTATTATTTTTAAAAAAATAAAAAATATTTATTTATATCTTGACGTAAAGCTTAATTAAGAAAATTTATTTTATTTAACTACCTAAAATTAACTTAAATTTAAAAAAATTATTTATTTAATAAAAATTATTTATTTAATTAATTTTCAAAAAATTTGTTTTATTTATTTTATCTTTATTTAATAATATAAGAGATTCCCAAAATCAAGAATCGTCTGGAGACAATTTAAAAAGTAAGTATGGCTACAATATCCATATTGTTTAAATTTAAAATATCGCGTTCGCGAGCCCACTCCAACCATGCATGTGAGAACCTACTGGAAAAGCCCCTAACGACCAGATTCTACAGAACAGATTCTCCCCAACCTAATAAAAACAATCACAACTGTCACGATTAGACACTAGGTCCATTTCTACTGACCCAGTTGTGCTTGTTTAACCTAAAAATAAATTACAACTAAACCTAATGCGAAAGTTGTAGAACGCTCCCGAGCACCAGACTTCAAATCCTAAACTCTATGAAAAAATTGATCTATTGAAAAAGCTAAATGGAAAAGTGGAAAAGTTTTTTTGAATTTGTATGAGGTGAAGCCTCTGATCCTGAAAGCAAAGTACAATTGGTTCTTCTCTTCATTACACCGAAGAAGCCTCTGAGCAAAGAATGGTACTACTGGTTTGCACCTAAGTACAAACACAGCAACACCACTCCTCGTCCCTGAGGACTTCCTCGCCGAATGAAGAGAAGAAACCAATGTTCTTCGATCGCATAACCCCGATGGCCATAGGCGATCTAAGAACGACATCAATGTTAAGGGGATAAGCCCCATGGATGGCTTGTTAGGCCTACCGCTGAGAAAAGTGAATCAATAAACCTAAATAATATATAACTTATCCATAATCTAAATAATTTCCCACTTAAAAAGTGCTAAATCGAAACATGAAATACATAATATGTGTCAACAAAGTTTTACATGAAATTAATTAAATCTAATCTTCAGACTAGATAATAAATTGGTAATTTATATTATAAAAAAAAATTACGATTATTTTAAATTTTAAACTAAGCTTACTAATTTTTAGGTTATTACCTCTAATATATTTATTCAGGTCAAATTTTTCGCTTTACTTATGTATCCAAAACAAAAAATAAATGTTAGCTAAAAATAATTATTTCTATATTTATACCACTTTTTAAAATTAATCGCAATGAAAAAAAATAATTCTAAAAAAAAATGGTGGTAGCTAAACACTTACTAAATCTAACCATAATCAAAAAAAACATACAATTAATTTCATATATAAATTAATTGCATCATCCAAAAATATGTACAATATATAAATGGTAGCATAAAAAAATTTCAAAAAAAAACTGCTTCCCCAAACCGGTTTTCTTTTTTCCAAATAAAAAAACAATTAGTATTACTAAAAGCAGATGACAGCACAAAAAACAATCTCCAAAAAAATTGCTATCACAAAACGGTTTTTTTTTTTCAAAATTAAAAAAATATCAAAATTCAAAATATATAATTTCCTAATCAAAACCAAAACGAAACCAATAACTGGTTTATTTCAAGATAAACAAAAAGCTGATTGACAACCATGGCCCAAACCGGTTGCCACCACCCTATTACCAAAAAAAAACCACAACTGGTTTATCCTAAAACTTACAAAGAGAAACGCGGAATTCTTTAAATTTGAAAATATAAATTTAGAGTACTTATGATAAATATACACATGAACACCTTAGAAACTAAACCTTTATTTTTTTCCTCTAGCTTTTTAACAAAATTTAGCTAAATAAACCAACGCGAAAATAAACTACATAAGGACATTAATTAATCTAAATTGAAATGATCAATCAATACATAAATATATAAAAATGTTCCACAAAAACAAGTTTTTTTTTCAAACAAAAAAACCGGCTTGCCAACGCCCAAACTGGAAAATATTTATATATATATATCTAAAAAAACTAACGGGTCCCTTTTTGTTCGGCGCTACGTATAACACTGGACCTTTGTTAACTAAAAATTTGTCACCAGCGAATCTTGGATTCGGAAATCTCTTATATGTTTCTTAATTTTATCTTGCCATTCTAATATTTAATGTTTAAATTAAAATTAACATACATATTAATAAAAAAATACCTTAAGTTGTAACTGCTGATTGATGTCATCAATATTCTGTTGCTTTAGGTTATTTGTTTGATTTTCCAATATCCCTTGACTAGCGTTTGACCTTTTAACTTCCCATTTATATATCTGCCTTTGAATCCATACGGTTTTAACAACCGGAAAAACCATCAAACAAACGATTGTCTCTAACTGTGGTAATAGCTTCGATCACTGTTATCTTTGCTATTCATACTTTCGATAACATCAGTGGATACTTTATCTTCATGTACTGCCACAATTTATAAAGCAGATTTCAGGAATTCTTAATTTATTTTGATGATGTTGTAAGTAAACAATCATTAATAATTTATCACTTGTATTTAATAAATCAATAACTTTTTTTTTGCTTATTTATCAAACAAAATAGACATCCAAATCACACACTAATGAAAACAGTGTTAACTTTTTTTTTGTATAAATTAAAGAAATTTCTTTTTAAAATCAAAATCAAATGTAATTATTATTTATTTTTGATAAGTTTTAGGTAATGTTTAATAACAAAACTGAATTGAAACTTTTCTTTTGAAAAGCCAAAAATGGAATGATTAATAATTTTTTCCAAATTAAAAATTGCAAAAAATGTGATTTTGCTTTTGACCTCTTCTAATCAATCGTGTAATATCGGAAAATTCAGCAAATGATTAACAACGACGTCTGTTCATTAGCATTGGAAATAAAAATTTAGTACGTTCGTTTGCTTTTTATAGTATATTCAAAATTTAACTAGCAGTTAAGTTTTAGAAAATTTTAAAATTATTATTAATGTAAAAAATGAACGGAAACTAATGAAATGCATTTTTATTGAATTGAAAATGAAGATGAATTTGGTTTTATTATTGTTTCGCGATTATTGCGATCGTTACAAAATTACGCGCAGCATTTTTTTTAGTATGACATTTTAATGCAAATTACATCATAATTTCGAGATACTTTGATTATAACGCACCTGCCTAAATTAATCAAATTAAAATAAAAAAAAGTAATAAAATTCGCTCGCCAAGGGTTCCGTGAATGTAAAAGAACACAATATCAAAAATAAATGACATAAAGTTATGTTGTAAAGTCTTTATATCACATAACAGAACAAATGTTTAATCGTAAACGTCAATAGTAAATGTCAATCACATCTACATTGATCAAATATGTTACTTGAGGTTAAATCTTATCCATAGCTGTTTATGTTAGCTAAAGAAAGATTTAACCAGTATTTTAATGGTCTAAATAGGGAATATTTGTTCTATAAATCAGCGTCGAAATATAAGGTGGTATACATACACTTAAAATAGCACTTTTTTCATCAATAACTAAAAAACTGTGCATCGCAGAGTTCTAAAAAATGTTGCAATGTTTCTTAAATTAAGTGTTCTTCCAAATGACACCCCACTCGTTTTGCCCTCCGCACACCCATCCCCTAAACACACAGAAATATAATTATTTGAGAGTTCGCTATAATTTTCGTTCAAAATATAGCAAACTTCCTGTCTCTATGAATTTTTTCAATTTTTTCTGTCTATCAGTGTCGAAACGTAGGGGGCGGTCTGGAATTTGCAAATTTTTTAGAATAACTCAAAAACTGGGTACCACAAAATTCTAAAAAAAATTGCAAAGTTTCTGAAATTTGGTCCTCTTTCAAATGACACCCCACTCGCTTGGGTCAAAAAGTTTTTTTTCACCCTTCCCCACCCCAATCCCTTAAAAACACAAAAATATAATTATTTGAGAGTTCGCTATATTTTTCGTTCAGAGTTTATCAAACTTCCTGTCTCTGTGAATTTTTTCAAATTTTTCTTTTAATTAGGCTCGAAATGCAAGGGACCAACTTTTTGTGTCACTTTATTGATAATAATTCAAAAATTATGCATTGCAAAATTCTAAAAAAATGGCAATATTTCTAAAATCAAATGGTCTTTCAAATGACACCCCACATGACCTGGTTTTAAATGATGTTTTTACCCCTTAACATTCCCACCCCTTTAATAAATATAGTTATGAGTGTCTGCCACTTTTCTATATTTTTCATTAAAAACCTACTCAATGTTCTATCATTCCAAATATATTTCAAGATTTTCGATGAAGTAGGGTCGGAGTTAATCGGGGCAATAAAACATCCCGAAAACGTCATTTTTCAAAATTATACAAAAAATGGTGAGGTGTAAAATTCCAAAATATATTTTTAAATAATGCTGAAATGAAGCCCTTTCATATGATACCCTACTCGTCTCGCTAAAAAATGTACGTTTTCAAAGGCTTTACATCGTACCTCCTTAAAACAAACGAACACAACTTTATTTATTTTTTAACCCGCCATCTTGTGTGGATAGGTTAGTTTTATAAGCACCTCAAATTTTAAGTTCATCGGATTAATGGTTCACGAGATAATCGAAATAATGTGAAAAACACGTTGTACTCTCACCAATAGTGTTCCGTATAAAAAACGGAACCCTAAAAATTACAACGGAAAAAATTAAAACATACATACCACCTTAATCACTATTATTATAGACTTTCAGCTGAGAAGCGATAACTAAAACATACATGAAACGATTTTAACTATATATTTCTAAAATGGATAATACTCTAGTGAATTTTAAAATTTCATTAATGTATTAAATTGTAGCAAGGTGCATTAAAACTTCTAGCTGTTCTATAGAAATAAATTATGATGCCAGAGTTGTTTTAAATTTTATAGAAATGCATTGAAATTAGGTTTAATGCAACATTTACTTTACAATTCAATAATAACCTGCAACGCATGGCTCCTATTGCAAGGCTTGCTTTAAATATTGCAGTTACTTTTTCAACTGTGTATTTTTTTTACAAATTTATATTTTAAATTTTTTTGAAAAAAAAAATTCTAAAACGCGTTTCTTCTCAAATAAAATGTGTTGTGTAGGTTTTAGGCATTTACAAATCAACATATAAAATCCTTTTAAGACCTAGGTCCCACAACCACCCGACTAGCATTTTATTCACGCCCTATTATGATCCGGGTCGGATTAGAATGTAATAAGTTAAGTCCTAATATCCCGACTAGCATTATATTTGGGCTCATAACTAGGCCGGATTCGGTTTTCCCTATCACTGATAGAGGCTGGATTAGGCAACCTAATCAGGAAAGTAACGCCACAAACTATTGACGCCGGATCAGGCTTCCCTATCAAAGCCGGATCAGTTCAAATAGGAAATTTACTACTACGGTTGTGAAAGAGTTTGCCTAAATAATATGCTACATTGCAAAAAAATCAATCAAATCAACAAAAAAAATGTAAAAAAATATCATAGCTAAATTTAAACAAAATAAATACAATATAATTAAAAAAAGTCCAAGCGGCACGTATATCCGCTAGAAATAGGTAGATTTCGAGATCAGACAGTTTTGTGTGCCAGTAGAATCTGATGTATCAGATTAGTTTAAACAAAACAAACTAATTTCAAACAGATATCGAACAAATTGTAAAAAGATAATTAGCTACCTACAAGCAAAATTATATCTATCCAATTTTGCAACAAACAAATATCAAATCACACAGAACTAGTGTGTGACAATTTATGACACAAATCTACTCTATATCATATGTCGTGCAATTACTGCAAAATATCAAAATAGTTTATTTCTAAGAAAAAAAAATTAATTTCTTCTATTCAAATCTTTTATTTTCTTGACTGTTATAAGGTTGACATTGACTGTTATAAGGTTTTTGGAAATTGTAGTTGGGGATTGTTGCAAACTTTTTTGTTGAAGCCAACAAGTTAAAAACCTCTAACTGCAGAGGTTTATATTTATAAGAAACGGATTAAAATGTTTCCACAGATTCTAAATTTATGAAGATTTTAAAAATATTAGTATTCAAACGGCCGTTATAACGGATTAAAAAAACTACTTTTTTTTCTAGTATAAAGCCTATAGTTCCTTAACCATGTGTCAGATTTTTCTGATTTACAAACTTGTCCAAGATATTAACAAAACACACATTTTTAAGAAAGGTTTTTTGATCTGGCTCCACAACTGCAACCGTGAGAGCGCCGGTTGATTCAAACGCATTTTGTGTTTTACAAGCTTTGTTGTTGAAGGCGCTCACTCAGAAACCTCCAACTGCAGAGGTCTTTTTTTTGAAACAAACTGATTAAAAAGGTTTCAAAAATTCGAAATTTATGAAGTTTTTAAAAATATTAGAATCCAAACGGCCGTTATAACGGATCTAAAAAACAGAGTTTTTTTCTAGTATAAAGCTTCTAGTTTCTTAACCATGTGTTGGATTGGGCTGATTTACGAACTTGTCCAAGATATTAATAAAACGCACATTTTTAAAAAGGTTTTTTGATCTGGCCTTATAAATGCGACCGTGAGAGTGCCGGTTGTTTTAAAAAAAAAATTTTTTTTGCAAGGTTTTTTGTTGGAGCCGCTCACTCAGGAACCTCTAACTGCAGAGGTCTATTTTTAAAACAAATTGATAAAAAAGATTCCAAAGATTCTAAATTTGTTAAATTTTTTGAAATATTAGTATCCAAACGGCCGTTATAACGGTTTTAAAAAATCAATTTTTTTCAGAAAAAAGCCTCTAGTTTCTTAACCACGTGTTGGATTTTGCTGATTCACAAACTTGTCCAAGATATTATTAAAACACACAAGCACAGAAAATTTTTTTGATCTAGCTCAACAAATGCGACCGTGAGAGTGCCGGTCGTTTTCGTTATATCTCATATCGTTTATATATATATATATATATATATATATATATATATATATATATATATATATATATATATATATATATATATATATATATATATATATATATATATATATATATATATATATATATATATATATATATATATATATATATATATATATATATATATATATATATATATATATATATATATATATATATATATATATATATATATATATATATATATATATATATATATATATATATATATATATATATATATATATATATATATATATATATATATATATAAATTTTTTTTTTTTTTTGTTTTTTGTCTCCGCTTATCATATATAGTCGTTTGGCACAAAAATTTTTCCGAAATTCCGAGATGAAGCCCATTGCAATAGGTAGATTTTTATATGAAATCTACCTAAAATAAAAATGTCCAATGAAAAAGATTTAAAACATATATTATACATACCTTAATTACTATTATCATAGTCTTTCAGCCGAAAAGCGACTATAGAACAGATGAAATTTATCAAACTATATACATATTTCCAAAATGGATATTACTCTAGTGAATTTTAAACAAATGAAATTTTATCAATTGAAATAGGGCTGAGTTCAGGATAAATAAAGCAGACCCTAATAGGGACATGATATATGATTTCCGACGAGAATTCTCTATTAAGGATTGCCTTAATATGCTGTGATCCAGCCCGAATCATAATAGAGCATGCCTGACTAAAATGCTAGTCGGGATGGTATTTGCATCCGACCACTATCAGAAATCATAATTCATACCTGATTTTACTGATAGGGAACATCCTATTTGTCCTGATCCGGCCCGGACTGCGAAAACCTATCTCCACCCAAGTAGTAAAAGCCGGATCAGAATCATATATTCACGTTACAATTAAGGTATACATACCCTATTTGTCCTGATCTGAGCCCTATTTTATTTGAATAATTTCAATTGGTTGAAATTCACTTTAAATATATTATATGTACATAGTTTGCGAAATTTCACATATACTTTAGTTGTCGCTTCTCTGCTTTATAACTGAATCGGTCATTTCAAAAACCTCTTAAGTCACATTTTTTTCCAACATGCTTTTTTTGCAGAAAATGGTTCCTTAAAGGTAGATGCGTATTCTGAGTAAAAACCACGTAAGTCGATAGCGATAGCATTCCTGCATTCCTGCGTAGGACGAGAGGAGCCGCAGGTACGGACCCATGACATTCGTCCTCTTTTCGAGGATTCGTATTATATATGAATTATATATGAATTATATACGTATTATACTATTATATATGAATTAACTCATAATTAAGAATGATGGAGAATATGACTACCCGACTAGAAATTATATCAGTTTAGGCTCCGATCCGGATCAGGATTGCCTGAAGACTGATCAGGGATGAATCAGGCCTCCTGATCCGAACATGGTGAAAAATCGTCACGCCATACAGGATCCGTACAGGATCCGTTTAAATGATCCATGCCGGATACATTTCAAAGATCCATTCCGGATCCATTTCAAAGATCCATTCCGGATCCATTTCAAAGATCTATTCCGGATCTATCTTAAAGATCCATGCCGGATCCATTCAACAGTTTCATGTCCGGTCTGGTCAAGAGATCCATACCAGATCCGTTCAAAGGTTTAGAATTAATTTTGTTCTTAAATATTAATTTGACATTAAATAAATGAAAAAAATGTTACCATTTTTCCTTAATTTTGTTCATAATTTCAAGTACACTTCAAATGCTTATAAATTTAAACACACAGAAAAAAACGATAGCTTATTTAACGTAAAGTATATGTAAATTTAACTGAAAATGACGTACGAATTGAGCCAGCGGAGGCATAAGTAAACTAAACAAAATTGACTAAGTAAAATCTACTTAAAAGCATGTAAAACATTTTGCGCTGTTATGCTACTATTATGCTACCATCTTGTCTCACCAAAAAAATGAAAAAAACTTTAGTTTTTTTGCAATTATGAATCGTTTTTTTTTATCAATTCAAGGGGGGGAATATACATGGTAATGATAACAGCGGTTAAGAAGGGGCCTGTAAAAGTTAAATGCTATTTATTATTAATATTTATTTTGGACTTAACCCGGATTCGATCCCCAGACCTCTGTGTACAAGGCAGCAGCATTAACCATTCGTCTATCTAAATAATTATTTACATCAATTTATTTATGAATATTATGTTGATGCTTAAGTTTAGGACGTTCGAGGGTTCAATTCACAGACTGACCACTATTTATTTTTATTACATTTTTATTATTTTTTTAAAATAACATAAAAATGATTCATTTTTTGATTTTTATTCATAAAAATTCAATTTCACAGCATTTCAATTTATCGATACTGTAGTTATTTTAAAATTATATAGACCTAAACATTTCAAATTTATTCCGACAATAATAATAATGTAACTAAGGTATCACAGAAATAACAATTATATATATGTCAAATTCTTTTTGCCAAAACATTGTTCTGACATTTTTTGCTCTCAGATCAATTTATTATTTGACATTACGTGTTTTATTTGGTCAAAAAAGTGAGTTTTCACCCTAAAAAGATTTTTTTGAATCTAGATTTTTAGCTATAGAGCAAAACATAAAATACAATAAAAAAAAAGAAATACATATATCTCTCAAAATTAGTAAACAAACAAAACGCCACGCCAAAACGTAAGAACATGTGTTGCATAAATTGACAGCTACACATATGTAAATTTTACTATTATTTTAAGTAAAATTTTCGTTTTATATGACTTTAATACTCGAAGTCATACGTAATTTTCAAACTATGAAAGCGTAAATTTAAAGATGCCTTAGTAAAAAGTACGTATCATATAAGCAATTTCCAGCATACTTAAGTTAATCTCTTTGGGTAAATAGTGGATTATATATACGTGTGTGTATAAGTATGTTTAGCACTATTTGGCATGTAAATTTAGCATTTTTCGACGGTTATGTTTTACAAAATTGTTAAGTAAATGTAACGACCATTAGGTAACTTTGTTTTCATCTTTCAAAATTTACTGTTTCAGTAGTAAATTTATTTTCAAAAATTTTACAATTCCAATTTTGCTTTAATAACGTGGCACATGATAATATTACTTAAATTATCAATACTTTGTACTAGTAAATTTTAGAAAAACGTACGTTATGTTTACAATTTTGGAGTTACTATAGCGCATAAGTAACAAACGCATCGTTTTTTTTTCTAAGTGCAGTAAGTTTGTTAATTATTTCTTATTTTTATTTTATTTAGTCCAAGTTTTGGCATTATTGATGATTTTTCCAATGGTATCATAAAACTCTTTGTCACATAGGCTCTTATGAAGGTATGGATCCAAGTTTGGATTCGAAAACTAACTTCACCCATACCTGCTTTAGATCACTTGTCATATTTCAAATAGAATAATTTTTGAGCAACATAATAAGTATTTCACCAATTACTGCTAACAAAAAACATCTGGAAATTCTTGAGTAAAGAGGAGATGCAAGATAAAAATTTAAATTATATGCTTTAAGGTTAATAAGCAAGATCCCTCACAACTGTAAGTTTGAAAATACTGTTTTTGATTCTACAATAAATTTGTACTTATAAGTACAAAATATTAAACAATTAAATAGATTCAGTCTACAGTTAATTATTACAGTTAAGTATATTATAATTAACTTTTTAAAAAGTTATTAAAAATTCGTGAAGAATGAGAAAATTTTTTGCACAAAAAAATTTTAAGTTAAGTACCCGAGCAGAAATTTGTCAGGGCTCAAGTAAGGTCCTGATCAGGTTTGCCCTAACCCGGATCAGGCATTGGTAGGACAGCCTGATTGGGCCCTGATCATGAGTGTAACGCTTTTGCCCTATCAGGTCCTGATTGGGATTACCGGATCAGACCCTGATTGGGATAATCGGATCAGGCCCTGATTGGGATATCCGGACCAGACCCTGATATATATTTATATATTATATACATAAATTAATCAAACTAAAATAAAAAAATTACAATGGAAAAAATTCAAACATACATACCACCTTAATCACTATTATTATAGTCTTTCAGCCGAGAAGCTATAACTAAAATATACATGAAACGATTTTAACTATATATTTCTAAAATGGATAATACTCTAATGAATTTTAACCAATTGAAATTTCAGCTAGGGGTCAAATACGAGAAACCTGATCCGGGCCGGATGTATTCAAATAAGGTTAACCCTAAAAGGGTATTCTAAATCAGGCCCTAAACAGGCCCACATCAGCTTGCTCTAATAGAGATTGCCCTTGTAGGACTGACCAGGCCCTGATCACGACCTGACTGTATTCAGGTTTTCCCTAACTAATTTCTGCTCGGGTAAATGTACTATTATGACGTCGATAATATAATCAAAATAATAATTCAGTTATACCATTAATAACGAATTTATTGTTTAATGAGCAATATATTATATACAGAATGGATCAGGTAAAAAACTAAATTTTGTATTATTATCCAGTTCAGGACATCGGATAAGATGAGTTTTTTCGATCAGAAACTGATCGTATGACTGGATCAACGGATAAAGTACTGCACGCTGATCAGTAACTGATCAGATAGCCTGATCAACGGATAAAGTACTGCACGCTGATCAGTAACTGATCAGATAGCCGGATCAAGGGAAACGGTACTGTACGCTGATCAGGAACTGATCAGATAACCGGATCAAGGGAAACGGTACTGTACGCTGATCAGGAACTGATCAGATGGCCGTATTACGGAAAATCTGATCCGGATCTGATCATAATCCGGGTTCCCTGAACTAATTTCCAGTCGGGTATGTACCATAAAGATATTAAAACATGACAAATTAATACATGTAAAATGTTAATAAGATTATTTTTAAGTGTAATTCTCAATAATAAGCAATAAAAAATATGATTACTACGATTTTTTGGTTAAATTTTATAACACTAACCCTATTTCTCGCTAAAACAACATAAGTCAAGAACTGTTTTTCAGGTTTTTTTCATTATTTCTATTAATAAATTGTAAAGGTTATTCGCAATTTTAATTTTTTACCACTCAAATACTAAATTAAACATAAAAAAGTCCTTTAAAACTCATTTGTTTGTGTATGAAACAGTTTTTATTGATTTCTGAAAAATTCTAATTGAGTGACTTATGAGGTTTTTGAAATGACCGATTCAACTATATGGTATATATAAACTTAGAATAATTTTATAACGAATTTATTTGACGTTTTGAAAATGACGTATTTACAAAAATTGGGGCAAAGTGGGGCACATGAGTTCTGAGCTGTTGATGGAGCCAAATTTTGTTATTTTGTTTTTATGTTTTTAAGGTTCTGTTTTTTATATAAAACACTATTGGTGATAGTAAAACCTGTCTGTATGGACCCGGAATTCGAGAAAAATAAACAAACGTTTGTATTACAGGGTTACTATGTGAGTCTGAGGCCTATGAGAACATACTTTTTTATCGAGTCAAGTATGGTATCATATCACATATGAAAGGGCTTCACTTCAGTATTCCTTAAAAGTGTATTTTGGAATTTTACACCCCACCATTTTTTATATAATTTTGAATAATGGCTTTCGAATTTCGATCCTAATTGATCGAAAATCTTTAAAAGTGTTTAGAATGATAGAAAAATTAGTAAGTTTTTAATAAATATTTAAAAAAAGTGTCAAATACTCATTATATTAATGGGGTGGGAATTAAAAGTGGTGAAATCACCATTCAAAACCCCATCAAGTAGGGTGTTATTTGAAAGAGCACTTGATTTTAGAAACAATGCATATTTTTTAGAATTTTGCAATGCAGTTTTTGAATTATTGTCAAAAAAGTTAAAAAATTTAACTTTTTTGGCAATAAAACTGTGCATTGCAAAATTCTAAAAAAAAATGCAATTTTTCTAAACTAAAACCCAACTTGACGGGGTTTTCAAAGGGTAATTTTACCCCTTCTAATTACCACCCCCACCCCTCTTATAAATATAATTATGAGCATTTTACACTTATACCAAATTATTCGGTGTCATTTTGATGAATTTTTAATTGACATTACTATTGACATTTACGAAAGGTCAATGTTATGTACGGTGTGGTGTACCTATGATCCGGCAAGACTTTGCAACACAACTTGTTGGCAATTATTTTGTGATATTTTATTCTTCTTTGTTCACGGCGCCCTCGACGAGCGAATTTTATTCGCACTTGACGAATTTTTTTTAAAGAATGGATAAGTTAACAATAAATCTTATTCCATAATAAAATATGACAAAATCCAATATGCATGATAGGATGGAGTAAAAATAAAGTAAGAGGAGGTAAAGAGGAAAGTTTTAAAAATGTGCAGGAACAAAAGAAAAATTGGGTTACCTTACCGGTAATCCGACCGTTAAAAAATTTTTGTTTAAATTTTTTAAGGTGTCTATTCCTACTATAGCCTACAGTTACAAATCGGTTTTCATGAAACGAATTTACTTTGTTTTTTATGTTTGTTGGTAAGTAGCATACAGACTTTGTTCATTAATCAATGTTGATGACACTTTAATAACGATAGAGATTTTAGTCAGAAAGAACTGATTAGTTTTTGGGCGATATTGGAATAAGTAGAAGGGGGTCTCATTTAAAACTTTAATAACATCAGTACCTGATAATTTGAATTAAACTTGGTATATATGCTTTTGGTATGATTTCGAGCACTTCTGCATGCCAACTTCAATTTTTTCCTTGACCGCACAACAAAAATTATGCTCGTTGGAACACTACATCCCCTTTTATGAATCAATTTTGATGCAACTATGGAAAAAGATGTAGATAGATAAAGATACAGTAATGAACTGATTTGGATACACGATTTTAATATGATTTTCCACAGTTCTACATCAAAATTCCGTTATGTCACTTTTGGAAAACAAATTTTATGAATATTTTTTCACAATTCAAAATTTATTTCTGTTGGGACTTGACAGCCTTTCTTTAAATTCATCCCTTTAAAGAAAGTTTGATCGAAGGTGTAAAACTTTAATAACTTCATACACTGAGAGAGAATTGATAATGATGAAACTTTATATACATGCAAATCATACAATAATTTTGGTTTGCAACTTTCGGTTAAATTGTCTTTGTTGTACTTTTATTAATAACTTTTCTAAAATCATAACTAAGGAAAAGCTTTTGTTACAGTTAGCAATTAATTTAGCTATAAGCATTAGTTAACTATAAGTTATCAGCTAACTATATTCCCAGAACGCTCTATTTTCAGAGCTGTGGTGAAGTTAACCTATGCATCAACGTCGGCTCAACACCTTTTAAAACTTAGGTCCTATTACTTTTATTTCCTTAAATTTTTTAAGAATAGATAAATAAATAGCAAATCCTATCATACAGTGACATATGCCAATTATTAGGCAATATTTCATGACAAAAATTGAGAGTTGACTGAAGTAATTGATTCTTCTGCTTTTTTTTATTACAATAACCTTTGCTTCTTGTAATTCTTTGCTTCGTTAAGTATACAAACAAAATATATTTATCATTTGAATATTTGATTTAAAAACTATTTATGTATTTATTCTTCCTATAGTAAATTATTTGTCTATTCCGTAAACTGAAATATGAATTTGTTTAATCAATATATTTCTTCGTTTTGGAAATAATTGAAATAACACCCATTCCAAGAACTCATATAGTAATATCGTTCAATTCAAAGTATTGATTCAAATGATTGCTATATTGTAATCGAAGTTTTTATCGAAAATACAAGAATATTCTATAAATCATTGAATTTCCTAAACCATTCTATTGGTATCCCATAGTTTTATTTTAACTGATCCAGAATAATTTTTTATATTTACTACATACAATTCATTCAAGTTACTAATGTTTTATTCCAATCTTTTCTTCATTTTTTAAAATATTTATTTACGTCTTACTAATTGGTTTGATTCTGTCTTTATTAATATAAAATATATTTATTAATTTCTGTGTTCAATTTACGTTATTGATGGTATGTTTCTTAATTTAGAGGTCTGAAATTCTTCATTAAAATAATTAATTTAAATTCACTTCTTTAAATTTCCGGTCATTATTTATAGATTTTAGGTGTAACAATTATGATCGATATTTTTTGGCAATGTATAATTTCTTTGCGGAATTTATCTGGAACATGTGTTATTAATTTCATAATCTGCCACTTAGTGCTTTAAGTACTGAGAGATAACTATTCTACTCTGTATATATACCTAGTTTTTAACACTTCGATGTTTGTTCATCAATACAGTTCTGTTGATTCTGATTGAGAAACCATGTACTAACATAGTTCCTCGACAACTTATTAATCTTTGGTTATTTATAAACGGTTTGTTTACGAGTATATTTGAAGGGGCTTATCTCTAAATACTATTTATTTCGTTGATGTTATTCGAAAACACAACTAGTTATTTTATTTAGTTTTTTTTTTGTTTTCAATAATCCTAAAAATAATTTCCCTTCTACTCAATATCATTTGAATTAATTTTTCTAAGAATCTTAAGTACTTATGTAGATCTATTATCATTCAATAAATAAAAGAGCGAGCATATGTAATATTTTTGAATTCGGTTAATGACTACTTCCGTAATTGAATAACTTTAAGTATATTATCGCAGTTGATTTAATTTAGGCATTTGAAGTTTGTATATCAAGTCATATACAAACAGATTGCAGGTCAGTTAAATTTTGAAAATAGTGTATTTCTGAGAGATTGCTTAGTTATTTAAAAAAAAATATCTTGTCACTTTTTTCAACCTTACTTAGAATTTGCCTTATTCTCAATTCGATAATCGTAATTCCCAAATCCACATCTGGATTCGACCATTAGTAAGCAAAAACACCAGGTTTTATTAAGTATTCAACGCCTTAATTGTTCCACAACAGGAAAACAATACAGCAAATAACAGGGTTGCAAAACCATAAATTATTTTTAATGGTTTGGTTTTTCTCAATGGCCAATAATGGTTTTGGTTTCGGTTTGGTTTTTCTAGATAATAAATCTTGGTTTTGGTTGCAGTTTTGGTTTTACTATGCAACATGTTTTGGTTTTGGTTTCGGTTGTGGTTTTTCTAAACGTCAAAATTTGGTTTTGGTTTCGTTTTTAGTTTATAGCTAAAAAATTTTTGTTTCAGTATTCGTCTGAGAATTGATTAAAAATTACAATATTTGTCAACAACCAGTGCCAATGCTCAGTAAAAAATGTTGAGTTAATTTATGATACATTGCATACCCAGGGGAAAGTGTTTCATTTCCGCGTAGCACGTAGAGCATTTCAAGATATGACCTTGCTACCGTGGTTTGTTTACTATTTTATTCATTACTTCCAAATAAAAGAATTTAAAATAAATTTAAAACATGAACTTTAAATTTATATTCCAAATGTTATTTCTAAATTCTAACAACAATAATTTCCAAAGCCAAATTTATGAAATTTTAACAAAAATCACACTAAAAAACAATCATTTTTACTGTCCAACTGATCGGTAAGTCATTCGGGTCGTTAAATAGTTCGGGTTGGAAAGTTATTGAAAGACAGTAATACCTGTAAAACAGTAAAGTTACGACTGAAATAGCTTAGGAATTGATAGATACGGCTAATTGTTATAGTAATTGACAAATAGATTATAGAGTAATTTTTTAACGAAAAAAGAAATTAAATGTCTTAATTATATGAAAGAAATATCCATCGACTATTATTATATTATATAGTCCAAGAGCTAGTGAACCTTTTAGGTAACGGTCGTCCTGTAAGGCTAGAATTTTTTTTAGTGATAGTTCATGAAATGTGAAGTACGGAAACCACAACCTGGCAGACATCAGCCGTGCACGTCATCATCCCCAATATGTTTGAAAGTGTAAAAAAAATTATAAAAAAAACTGCCTCCTGTAAGCTTGAAATTTTTATATAATTTAGCTCACTTATTGTAGAGCACTAGTATCTGCCAGGCGAATCGAAAGGTGTTACAACCTGCCGGCCGGCCGTCACAAGCGACGAAATCTAGAAAACCGCTGAACGGATTTCCAAAATTTTTGTTTCTAAAAATAAGTTTACTCAATGGGAAGAGCTGAAAGGACGATGTGTTCGATGACTGTACCGGAAGTGTGCCAAAAAAATCGTCAAGTGTGTCAAAACAAGGAAATTTGCGTATTTTTGGCTTAAAAAACGTTCATTTTAAGTGTTTCCGGATATAAACATTGAATTTGAAGAAATCTTGATGGTCTGGCTTGGTATGTGATACCAAAAACTAGATTATTGCATTATAAGTTTGTCAAAAAAATGTTCTCAAGTGTGTCAAAAGAAAGATTTTTATTATTTTTTTTACCCAATTTTTCGGAAAAGAATAAAATTAATTATTTGTATGACCTGAAATTTTATTATTATTATTGAGATTATGGCATTACAAGTTTGTCAAAAAAATGTTGTCAAGTGTGTCAAAAGAAAGATTTTTATTAATTTTTTTACCCAATTTTTCGGAAAAAAATAAAATAAATTATTTGTATGACCTGAAATTTTATTATTATTATTGAAAATTATGGCACTATAAGTTTGTCAAAAAAACGTTGTCAAGTGTGTCAAAAGAAAGGTTTTTATTTATTTTTTTACCCAATTTTTCGGAAAAAAATAAAATAAATTATTTGTATGACCTGAAATTTTATTATTATTATTGAGAATTATGGCATTACAAGTTTGTCAAAAAAATGTTGTCAAGTGTGTCAAAAGAAAGGTTTTTATTTGTTTTTTACCCAATTTTTCGGAAAAACATAAAATAAATTATTTGTATGACCTGAAATTATATTATTATTATTCAGAATTATGACATTATAAGTTTGTCAAAAAAATGTTGTCAAGTATGTCAAAAAAATTAACTGTTTGTATTACGAAAATGTGGCATGGAAATTTTTGAACTTGTTATAGTTTTTGGAATATTTCTTGAATTTTGAAAATTTTTGATTTTGTAATAATTTTTGCAATATTTTTAGAATTTTTTGAAGTTTTAATTTTTGATATTGTTATAATTTTTGCAATATTTGTAGAATTTTGGAAAAGGTTTCAATTTTTGAATTTTTAAGAATTTTTGGAATATTATTAGAATTTAGAAAAAGTTTAAATATTTGATTTTATTTTAATTTTTGGAATATATTTAGAATTTTTAAAAAAGTTTGATTTTAATTAATTTTTACAATATTATTGGAATCTTGAAAGAAATATGAATTTGTGATTTTGTAATATTTTCTCGAAACGCTAAATGGAGAGGTTTTTGAGTAGTTTGCTGATTGTATTATCTTTTCACTGAATTATGTTAATTTATGATCTGTTATGATTTTCCGGCAACGTATTAATGTTTCGTGTTAGTTTTGTAATAAATTTCTAAACAGAGATAAAAAAACATGCTCTTTAATAAAGACTATGTCCTCATAAAAGTTTTATGCCGAAAACTATATCAAAATCCCTAACCAAAACCGAATTCTTGATATCTCAGAGTTTGAAATTTCAGCCCCTCCATTAATACTACATTATGATGCTAGGACGTAAAGCTAAGGTTTTTGGACGTATGTGGCGTTTGCGAATCGAGGCGCTAGCCTCAAGTTCAAAATTTTTCCATGCCACATTTTCGTAATACAAACAGTTAATTTTTTTGACATACTTGACAACATTTTTTTGGCAAGCTTATAATGCCTTATTTTTTAATAATAATAATAAAATTTCAGGTCATACAAATAATTTATTTTTTTTTCCGAAAAATTGGGTAAAAAAATTAATAAAAATCTTTCTTTTGACACACTTGACAACATTTTTTTGACAAACTTGTAATGCCATAATTCTCAATAATAATAATAAAATTCCAGGTCATACAAATAATTTATTTTATTTTTCTCCGAAAAATTGGGTAAAAAATAAATAAAAACCTTTCTTTTGACACACTTGACAACATTTTTTTGACAAACTTATAGTGCCATAATTCTCAATAATAATAATAAAATTTCAGGTCATACAAATAATTTATTTTATTTTTTTACGAAAAATTGGGTAAAAAAATTAATAAAACTCTTTCTTTTGACACACTTGACAACATTTTTTTGACAAACTTGTAATGCAATAATTCTCAATGATAATAATAAAATTTCAGGCCATGCAAATAATTTATTTTATTTTTTTCCGAAAAATTGGGTAAAAAAATAAATAAAAACCTTTCTTTTGACACACTTGACAAAATTTTTTTGACAAACTTATAATGCCATAATTCTCAATAATAATAATAAAATTTCAGGTCATACAAATAATTTATTTTATTTTTTCCGAAAAATTGGGTAAAAAAATTAATAAAAATCTTTCTTTTGACACACTTGACAACATTTTTTTGACAAACTTATAATGCCATAATTCTCAATAATAATGATAAAATTTCAGGTCATACAAATAATTTATTTTATTTTTTTCCAAAAAATTGGGTAAAAAATAAATAAAAACCTTTTTTTTGACACACTTGACAACATTTTTTTGACAAACTTATAGTGCCATAATTCTCAATAATAATAATAAAATTTCAGGTCATACAAATAATTAATTTAATTTTTTCCAAAAAATGGGTAAAAAAATAAATAAAAATCTTTCTTTTGACACACTTGACAACATATTTTTGACAATCTTATAATGCAATAATCTAGTTTTTGGTATGACATACCAATCCAAACCATCAAGATTTCTTCAAATTCAATGTTTATATCCGAAATTACTTAAAATGAACGTTTTTTAAGCTAAAAATATGCAAATTTCCTTGTTTTGACACACTTGACGATTTTTTTGACACACTTTCGGTATAGTCATCGAACACATCGTCCTTTCAGCTCTTTCCATTGAGTAAACTTATTTTTAGAAACAAAAATTTTGGAAATCCGTTCAGCGGTTTTCTAGATTTCGTCGCTTGTGACGGCCGGTCGGCAGGTTTAACACCTTTCGATCCGTACTTGTGCACCTCCAAATCGCCTGTCAATTTTTTTTGTACTCTACAATAAGTGAGCTGTATGTGGGGGGAAGGGGGGAATACAGCGGGAATTTTTCTGCGATAGCTTTTCAATACAGAGTATCATAAAAAACCTTAACAGTAAAAAATCATCAGGTTTGGATAATATCTCAAATTTCCTTATTAGAAAATCCGCGTTATTAATATCAAACATAATCACAATAATTATTAACAATACCATTAATAATGGTTACTTTCCTTCCGTGTGGAAAATTGCTAAATTAATCCCCTTGCCTAAATCTAACAACTCAAATCATGTTAAAGATTTTAGACCTATTTCCATGCTGCCAAATTTAGGTAAAATATTAGAAAGAAGTATTCTACAAAAACTCATTGATGTCTTCGAGGACGATAACAACATTATAAATGATGAACAATTCGGTTTCAGAAGAGGACACTCGACAGAGCATGCCCTGTTATATCTACAAGACAACATCATCAAAGGTCTGAATAAAAAGCAATGTACTGTAACTTGCTCAATTGATTTGGAAAAGCGTTTGACTATATGTGGTGTAAGGGTCAAATCCTCAAGCTCCATAAAGCCAACACTTCACGCCACCTGTTAAGGATGATAAAAAGTTTTTTAACGGACAGAAAGTTATTTGTCAATATAGGACAATCCAGTTCAAACTTAATTGATGTAAACTCAGGGGTACCTCAGGGTTCGATTTTGGGTCCTTGGTTGTTTAATTTTTCTATACATGTAACATGATATCCCGACTATAACTCCTTAAGGTTCTAAAGCTTTACTCTATGCTGATGACACGTTAATTATCGCTCAAGATGAACGCCCTCATATTGCACTTGCCAAACTAAATGAGCACCTTAACATAATAAATAACTTCTATAAAAATTGGGGAACATAAATTAATGATTCAAAATGCAAACTCATTTGCTTTAGAAATGCAAGCGGTAAAGGCCATCACTTAGCGGTCCGTGAAAGCAAACTATTGTCAATTACCATTGGAAATAGCACTATAAAAGGATCCAACTCTTTAAAACATCTGGGTGTAACTTTTCAAAACAAAAACTGCTTCAACCAACATGCAAGGACGAGTCTCGGTAAAGTCAAAGGGGCTGTGGCGATACTAAGACCGTTACTATCTTCAAGATCGGTAGAACATAGAACAAAATTACTCATTTATAAAACTCTAGTTAGACCAATTTTAACATACGCCTTCCCAGTATGGTTCACAATCAGTTCAACGGTGGCTGAAGAACTTAACATTTTTGAAAGAAAAATACTTAGTCAATGCTTATCAAAGAGCTAACAAAAAGTACATACACAACAAGATATTATATAAGGAATCAGGGATTATTCCTTTAACTCAATAATATGGCGATTAATATGGCAATCCATAGATTGAAAAGACTCCAGTTCCATCCTAACTCTTTGATGAAACAAGTCTATAATGATATTGCTTTTACATCCCTTGAAAGCAATCTTTACTACATGTCTCCTATCAGTGTGACCAACACTGATTCGACTGAGTTACTTCAACCTGCAAATAATTCTAACCAAATTAAATTTTATTTATCAAAAAGCTTTAATAATCATAGAGGTTAATCTCTGAGTTGGGAGGCACCAGCTTGTCTTTGTTTTACTATTGAATTAAACTTAGTTTCGATTTTTTTTGATTTAAACAAAAATTTTTTTTTTTTTGTTTTCTCTTGTAAATATGTATAATATGTATTATATTAGTTTTAAGTAGTAGTTTTAAGTTCAGCATTTAAATGCTATGCGATTTTTAAAAAAGGCCTTGAGCAAGCTCTTAATTAATTTCTTATCTTCAGTTCCTGAAAAATAATTATTATTAGAAAATTTAATTACACAATTTATTCTTAACCTCAAAAGTGTAACATCTGTCAGCCTTTTGTCGATGTAAATTTTATTCTTTTGCTTCACAAAAAAATAAAATATATATATTCTAAAAAAATACTCTGTAAATATTACTTGATGTAACTTAAAGACTCAATAAATAATAATTGAATTAAATTGTTGAATTTTCACCAAATTGGTGTTACATAAAACGAAATTCACAATATTGTGTGAATTTACAATATTGTGATGACATTTATGTGTTCGGGAATAGGGCCCCTGTAGTTTTGTCTACAAAATGTAAATAATTCTTATTCAATTTACGCCAGTAAAAGATTTTTACATTTGTTTAAAAATGTTTAGCGACATTTTAGTTATTAAATGTTCATATAGTTTTCCAAAACTATCAAATTATTTTAAACGCCATACAATGTTTTTGTCATACGCTACAAAATTTAGGAGAATTTGTTTACATAGCAACGTACAAACAACAAATATTTATTTTAAACTTCAAAATAGTTATTTTCTTGGCATACTATGATACATTTGTATTTTTTTGCATATCAATAATAGACTAACAAATTAAATTTTTCAAGCGATTCGCAAATCAAGCGATATCCATCCCTCGGACCAGAGGCCCTCGGGCTAGATTACGTCGCTTTCCGGGCGCAATAACCTATATAACGCCCTAGGTACACAAATAGCTATATTAATCAACACATTAATATTACCGTTCGTAAAAAACTGAAAAGTTTAAGTATATACGGACAAATATTTTGCGTTAATATCAATGCTATCAACGATGTAAATTGAAAAAAAAATTATGAGTCTTGACCTTAAAGTTCATGCAATATTAAAGAAATGTATTAATTTTTTCTTTCTTAGTTAAAAATAATTACATATTATCAATTTTAAAGTAAGCTTAAGAGAAATATGTTTGTTTAAATCTTGACTTAAGATAAACGCAGGACAAAATCAATAATTCTTTTAACAATTTACTAACGGTATTTCTATATATGTGTTTAATATAACGATTACATTAATTGCCAACTATAAGATTTAATATTAATATAAAAGTATAAGTCAAAATAAATTTATCTTTTGTATGCAACAACCTCATTTAAGGTAATTCAGAATCAATTTGCCAGTGTTTAATATAATATTATGGGTTCTGATTTAAGTTTTCTTACTATGGTTTGAATAACAACTAAATAATGAGATTTGGTGAGATCTGATGTACATTTGTAAATCCTATATCGGTACTTGTTTCTTTTATAGTTATACAAATTCTATTCGTCTATCCTTACCAGGAAAATTATGCAACAGTTACAGCTTCACAATGTTTTGTATATTCGCACTTGCCTGACTTTTGTACAAAAAGACACATTTTTACAAAATTTGTGCTACAGAAAACTTTATAATGTCCCGGGTAAAAATAAGCTAAGGGGTCAAGCCCGCGCCACAGCTTTTGAGGGTTGGGCCAGACTTAACAGTTTCAAACGGCCCAAGCTTGGACCAGACTTGGACCAAGTCTGGCAAATAAGACTTGGGCCAGGTCTACCAAACCAATTTTTTTTTCAGACCTCCTTTAAATGTGTGGAAAGAGGTTGTGGAAAGAGTAACATATATAAAAATAAAGATAAACATAATATGGCCTGCACATGTTTATAATGCATTAGACTGGTTAATAACGCGTAAGATAATAAAATGTACCTTGGTTCAGTCTAGGCATTTACAACTGGCCCAGACTGAAGCCAAAGCTAACTAGCCAAGGCTTGATACGCCAATACTGAAACGAGATTGGTCCGTTGTTTAATATTGGTAGCTTCTACTCGGGGTTTAAACCGATAAGATTTGCCCTAGATTAAACCTTTCTCAGCTTCTATGATGCACTTTGTGATCTTATAATAACTTTTGCTACATCTCAACCGCGGGTTCAACAAAAAATACCTTTTACTGTTGTTTGTATAGCTGAAAGTATGTACAAAACACTTGATTTTGTAGTTTTCGCGCCGAAAATTGTAACTATCAATATGGCATGCTTTTACTATCCTTACTTGAATGTTTTATTTTTTCTACGATTTTCTCATTACACAAGTTCAAAAAATTCAAAAATTTAGTTTATCATCCTAAATAGATTCGATAGATAAAATGTGTTAAATGAATATCAACAAAAAAAATTCTTTTACCTTATCATAAAAAATCTGAACTTAATCGGTCAACGTTATATGACATTCCAAAAAATAAATTTTAAAATCGCATAAAAACTAAAACAAAAAAATCCTATTTATAAAAGTAACAGTAACAAAAGCAAAATTGTCATAATATTATGCTAATCCTATAGAAATCTTTCTTTTGTATTTAAGTTTTACAAAGTTATGTTTTTATATGGCTGCATTGTTTGTGAGTCACTGTACAAAATACTAAAATAAAACGTTTTTTTTATTTGATAAATAAATTTTAATCATTAGTAAGAAATAGACAGATGCACTGGCGGATTTCAAAATGAAAATTGAATCCAAATTTATTATTGCACTTAAAAATTATTCCAAGGTTAATGTTAATATGTACTTCGATGAAACTGATATTCTGGCAGCTTATCAATCCTGCAAGACTTAAAATCATTTTGGATTGTAGTGATTTTTGATTAATAGAAAATATTTTCGTCTCTATGATTTAGTACCTAATATTTTTTAAATAGCTACCTTAAGGCAAACCGTCGATTTTGTTATGTAACTGATTCCTAAGACTATGTAAATAAGTTCAGCGTACGAGTGTATATAAACAATACAAAAAACATTGAAACGGTTCCCTCTCGTTATCGTCTTCTAATTTTTACAAAGGCTAAATTCTGTATATTGAAAAGGAACTTCAATTCCTCAGATTTTTCTATTATTATCCAATCTTGAAGTGTCTCTCAAGTTGGTTGGATAAAAAAGATAAGACTCTTTTCGCACAATAACTTTGATTCACTTAATCCTATTCCTAGAGTATACTAGGCTTTTTCCCGCATTAGTCAACGGTATAGTACCCTAAGTTTTAGTTTTGGAATATGCCTTGATGATGGCACGCTATTGCTTGCACGAAGGAACGCGCCTTAATATAACTCTATTAATATCTGAGCTTTAATCATTGAGGAAGACAGTGCGTCACATGATCGAGGAATATGCCACTAACAGGATTATTTACAATCCAATGTTAGGGTTGCGGAGCAACGCTTTGATAGCAAAATCAAACACGCCCGCAAAAGGAATATTTATTATGATAATATAATACTAATGATATACTAATAAAATTAGTCTAATTTATTTATGGTGTTTAATGTTACTATTGTTTATTTTATTTTCAGATTCATGTTCTCCTGGTCACTTTCGTTGTCGTGACGGATCATGCATTCCGAAATACTGGGAATGTGATTCACAAATAGATTGTTCTGATGGTTCTGATGAACCAGCAGATTGCAGTAAGTAATAAAAAGTAAACAATAATTAACTGCAATGTCCCATAACAAATAAAATTACTTTAATAGATGTATCGTCGGTTTGTAAAGAAGAGCAATTTCGATGTAAGATGAGTGGGCGATGTATACCCAATGCGTGGGTATGCGATGGGGATTATGATTGTGATATGGGCAGCACTAAAGAATTAGTTGATACATCTGACGAAGAACACTCGAAATGTAAAACTTCTTTATGTAAACCAAATCAAATACCTTGCGCAAATGGTATTTGCTTAGAAATTTCAAAATATTGCGATGGAATTTGGGATTGTGATAGTGATGAATATGAATGTGAAACTTCTGCAAAAGAGTGTGCGAAATTAAGTTGTTTTCACAAATGTACATTGACATCAAAAGGACCAATGTGCTATTGTCAATCGGGCTGGCAACCGAATGGAACATCTTGTGTTGGTTTGTAATATTATTTTACATATAAACATTTTAATTTTTCATATAAACTACAAAAAATATTTCAGATTTTGATGAATGTGCATTGAATAGCCCATGTGATCAAATATGTACAAATACTCCAGGTTCGTTCATATGTTCGTGTACTTCTGGTTATACAAAAAATGGGACAAATTGTCTTGGTATAAATGTGCCATTAGATGAACCACCATTTTTATTTGTAATGTCACAGGCGGGAGTTCAGAGATTAACATTTGATGGAAAACTAATCGAGAATAAAAATTTTTCATTAAATAATGCATTGGCAGTTGAGTTGTGGCATCGAAATCGATCAATATGTACCATCGAAAGCAACAACATAACCGGAGAAACACAAATGATCTGTAGAAGTATTGATAATTACGGTGTTCAGACAGTGATGCCGAATCCCGATTTATTTCCTGATTTGAACAGTTCGTTGTTTTTTGTTAAATTAAGCCATGAAATTTAATTGTTTTATTTGAATTTATTTTTGTAGCAATCGACCAGATCAGCTTAGATTGGGTTTCAGGAAACTGGTATTTTCTGGATGGAACAAAAGAAATAATATTTGTTTGTTCAAGTGAAATGCAACATTGTACTGTGATTTTAGCAGCGGATATTAGTAGACCTAGAAAAATGGCATTAGATCCTACGAAAGGATTCATATTTTTCACAGTTTATGGTCAATCGCCTCCTTCTGTTAAACGTGCTCACCTGGATGGAACAAACGAAACAAATTTAGTTTCTTATAAAACCGTGTATCCACATGGCATTACATTAGATTTACCAAATGAAAAGGTTTATTGGGTCGATACATACATGAGTTTTATTGAATGTGTTAATTATGATGGCAAAAATCGCGTTTCAATAAAACCACAACCACCTTCATCGATGGACCGTTTTCTTCTCGAATCAATAAATACAATTGCGATTTTCCAAAACCAATTATTTTTTGGATCATGGCGTAATCAAATTATGTTTACTATGGATAAACGACAAAAAATACCAAAACTAATTTTGAAAAGTCAAAATCGACCGTTGGTTTTTGATATATTTCATCTCCAGAAACAACCAGTTGGTAAGATTGAATTTAAAAATAAAAAAGCTATAGGGCTAATGACAGAACTTGTATCAGACACTACTTTTTAATCCAAAAAATATTGTCTATCTTTGCCATTGTTCTTTCTTCAATTTCATCTTGTCGGTTTGCTTTTTGTGGTTGAGAGTACTGACATATCGGTTGTTACTATGTAATAAATTATATTTTTTTCTATTTTAAAAAGCTTTGAAGTTCAAAAGTACAAAGTACAAAACAAAAATCTGACATAATTTATTTTTAATTTAGATATTTATCTCTAATCTTTTACATAATTTGTTCTATTTAGTGGCTCATCCATGTCGAACAAATAACAATGAATGTGATCATCTGTGTATTCCTGACTCTAGTAAAGAATTGGCGAAAGCAAAGTGTATCTGTTCGTCAGGTTACACCAGTCACGCTTCGGGAACAACTCATTCAAATAAAAAATGTGTAAGAACTGAATACAACCTATTTTTATTTTATGGTTCTGATAATCCAGAGTTAGTTAAAGGATTTAACATACAAACAGATAAAATCAATGAAAATGATATGGTGACACGTCAATCTATTATTCCAATATCAAATGTCTCGTCACCATTTGCTTTAGATTATAACGTAAAAATGCAATCGATTTATTTTTCACATCGAAATACTAGAAGAGAAAAGGATACATTTAGTATCGAAAGTCAACAATTAGATGGAACTAACAGAAAAACGATATTAAATGGAATCAAATCATGCAACGGTATTGCGTATGATTGGATGGCGAATAATTTATTTTGGACGAATTCTGAATATCATATGATAAGTGTTGTAAAATTATCTAACACTAGTATTGAAAAAGTGTTACTGCGTGAACGTGTGTTTGATCCAATGTAACAATTTATAATTTTAAAATCTAGAGATAACTTTATTTCGTCTTTCGTATTTATTTCAGTTCGATTGTATTGGATCCTCAGGAAGGTTTTATGTACTACGCCCTCTGGTCTTTCCATGACTCAATCGGTCAAATAGAAGTTGCTTGGATGGATGGAACACATCGAAGCTTATTAGTCGATGATAACACGGGACGAATAGTACGACCGAAATCTTTAACAATTGATTATTTGGAAAAAAAATTATATTGGTGTGATCAAGTTGTATCAACTATTGAACGAATAAGTTTAACTGGACAAGATCGAGAAGTTTTATATTCAGATACTTCTGATACAGCAATTCGACCGTTTTCAATGGCATATATCAGTAAATTTTTCTTTGTAGCTGATGTAAATATTTATAAGATGCATTTTGATTCCACTTCAACAAAAATAAACACGTATTTATTTTTCTGATATATATTTAAAATATAAAACTGATGTTTTAACTGTTTTTTATTGCAGAACCTATGTGATTGTAGCCAAAGAGTTTCGTGTATACGATTTGAAAATTTTTCAAAATATGTCACAAACTGGATCAAATCAATGTTCAAATGAAAGCTTATGCCCGAAAGAAAGTCTGTGTTTATTTACACCAACTGGCGCTACTTGTATATGTGGTGAAGGATATACATTGAATGCTAGTGGAACCACTTGCATAAAACAACTAAACTACACGAAGTCACAACAATGTGGCGAAGGATATTTTCAATGTAAAAATAAAACTTGTATTGAGTCAAAATATGTTTGCAACAGTGAACCAGATTGTGCAGATGGATCAGATGAAATGTTTCAACCGAGTGGACCATGTGAACAGAAAATCTGCGATTTTATTTGTGATGGAACACGATGTTTAAACAAGTATTGTTTAATATATTAATTTTATTTTTTTCAATAGTTATTCTATTTTATTTTGTTTGTAGAACAGAAATGTGTGATGGAGAAGTGGATTGTATAGATGAGACTGATGAAAATCCTTTAAACTGTCCAAATCATACATGTGCCGAACATGAATTTCAATGTAAAATTTCTAAAAAATGTATTCCCTATTCATGGGTTTGCGATAAACATCCAGACTGTGGCCCCAATGATAAATCAGATGAGGAAGGTGATTGTGGGAAATGTGTAGAATATGAATGTGAAAACTTAGTTTGTATTTCATATAATCAATTATGTGATGGATATAATAATTGTGGGTAAGCTTGAGTATTATAAATTATAATTGTACCGATAGTAGTATTCCACCAGTTTACGGGCTTGTTTTAATTTTAAACTACTAGTCCCTGAGCCTTCACCTACATAATTTTGTGATTACCACATATTTTATATTTCGTGATGCACCTGCCCTTGACGAGCCTGAAAACATTTATTCTATGATTTTTCTCAAATCGGCCGCTTTTGCGTTCGGTAAGCTCCGAAAAATGCCGATTGCCCGCGATCTTGTAAATTTGCTACCACATTTATTTTTTTTGACTGTGGGGGTTGGAAATTTGTTTTAGAATACGAGGGTAAGCTTGTCCGACCAAAATGTGTTTGCTATTGTCGAGTCCGCCAACTGACATTTTGGATGTTTGGGTTGTCGGACTAGACAATAGCAGACAAATTTTTGTCGGACAAGGTTACCCTTGTGTTCTAAATCAAATTTCCAACCCCTATAGTTAAAAAAAAACAAAAAATTACAAGATCCCGGGCAATCGGCATTTTTCGGAGCTTGTCGAAAGCAAAAGCGGCCGATTTGAAAAAAATCGCAGAACAAATGTTTTCGGACTCGTCAAGGACAGGCGCATCACGAAGTATAAAATATGTGGTAATCACTAAATTATGTAGGTGAAGGCCCAGGGACTATACTTTTTCTACGACCAAACCAAAAACCAAAAATAAATATTTATTATTCAAATGGTTTTTTGTTTTTCAGAAATCATTCGTGATAATTTCGAGTGTGGTCGTAGAGAAATTTTTTTAAAAAATTCGTTCTAAATATTATTTCCTTGCAGAGATAGTTCAGACGAAAGAAATTGCCAATTAGAATGTGCTTCACATGAAGTTTTCTGTAGTCCTGCTGGATGTATCTCTAAAGATAAATTATGTGATGGTATAATTGACTGTTTGGATGAATCCGACGAAAACAATTGTGGAGATAGCCCGATACCATCAGATAATAAAAATGAAAAATGGCCAGCGATAAAGTGTGGTGTAAATGAAACCAAATGCGCTAATGGTATTGAATGTTATTTTAATAACCTTAAATGTGATGGAACACCAGATTGTTTAGATGCATCTGATGAAAAAAATTGCTCGACGATCATTAAAGAATTGCCAGATCTCTCCAATATAACGATAAACTGTCAATATCCAGATCGAATTTGTAAAACAAATAATAAATGCATTTTTGTGGAGCAACTTTGCGATGGACACACGGATTGCCATGACGGTAGTGATGAAGGAGGGCGTTGTAGTGAAAAGTTGTGTGACCACAGTACAGATTGTTCTAACTATTGCCATAATTCGCCGGAAGGAATCGTTTGTTCATGTCCTTTGCACATGTTTTTAAAACCAGATGGACTAACTTGTAGCAGCGAGCATGCTTGCGATCATTGGGGAACATGCTCACAAATTTGTAAACCATTTGGACGGCATTATGTTTGTCAATGTTACAAGAATTATACTTTACATAGCGATGGTTTTAGTTGCCGCAGCAATAATCCTGATTCACCATATGTCATTTTTAGCAATCGCCAAGAAATTAGAGGAGTTGATTTAAAAACTCTGGCAGTTAAAAATTTTTATGCATCACTTCGAAATACAATTGCTCTCGATTTTCTTATAGCAGCAGATGGCACATATATCTTTTGGACAGATGTTGTTGATGATAAAATATATCGTGGAACTTTAATAGGAACCGATTCATTGAGTAATGTTGATGCAGTAGTAGAGTCCGGCTTATCAACTGTGGAAGGATTAGCAGTTGATTGGGTTGGCTTAAACCTTTATTGGGTTGATAGTAATATTGATCAAATAGAAGTAGCAAAAATAAACGGAACATTTCGTAGAACATTGATGGCTGGTGATATGAGTTCACCTAGAGCGATTGCACTAGATCCGAGGGTAGGCTATCTGTTTTGGACCGATTGGGAAGCAAGAGCACCTAGGATTGAACGATGTACAATGGCAGGAGAATTTAGAACAATTATTATGAAAATGGATAAAGGTCAAGGATCTTGGCCAAACGGCCTAACATTAGATTATCTACAAAAAAGACTTTATTGGATTGATGCGAGATACGATTCGATACATTCGACGAATTATGAGGGAACTGATCATCATTTGGTAAGTTTTGTGTGCATTTTTGAAATAAGTAATTAGTAATTATTTTTCGTTTCAGATCGTTCGAGACGAAAACACGTTAACTCATCCGTTTGGAATAACTCTTTTTGAAAACCATGTTTATTGGACAGATTGGAGAACAAATTCCGTTATTCGAGCAAATAAATGGAATGGTTCAGATGTTACATTTATTCAAAGAACTCAAACCCAACCGTTTGGGATACAAGTACTACATTCTAGTCGACAACCAACCGATGGCGCAAATCCATGTGGAACAAATAATGGTGGATGTTCTCATTTATGTTTACTTAGTATCAATAAAACATTTAAATGTGAATGTCCACATATGATGAGATTGGATATGAATAATAAAACTTGTGTTCAAAACGAACAAATCTTATTAATGGTGACATCTTCTGAAATTCGTGGTGTTGATTTATGGCAGATTGATCATTATACAATACCAATTATTAGTCACCCGACGCAAGTTTTATCCCCATCTCGAATTGATTATGTTTTAAGTGAAAAGCGTTTGTTTTGGACCGATGACCAATTAAATGAAGTTAAAACCAGCGCTTTAACAAATGGACCAATAGAAACAATATTAGATACAGATATTTTTAATCCAACCGGTTTTGCTATTGATTGGATTTCAGGAACAATGTATATTGCTAGTGGAAAAGAGGCATATGAAATTGTCGCGTGCAATTTAAAAGGGGAATTTATAACAGAAATAATGAAAGGTTTATTAGTCGTTACAAGTATTGTTGTTGATCCAGCAAAAGGTCGTTTGTATATATCACATGGAGATAGTAAAACAAGTGACTATCGAATTTTAATTGCAACGTTGGATGGTTCCGGGCAAACAACTTTAATCAATACAACAAAACGTGCTGAAAGTTTGACGATCGATTTTGCAACACAACGATTGTATTATATTCGACCGAGTTTAGGATCTATATCATATTATGATTTTGAAACACAGAAAGTAGTTGATATTTTGACCGGTTATAATGCACAGAATCTTCAATATTCAACTTTGACTGTTTATAAAGAAGATATTTATTTTGTGGATAATGAGAAAACGCTTATTATTAAATGCAATAAGAGTAATTGTGATCCCTATGCCAACGATGCTGTTAAACAATATTCAAGTAAGCGAATTTCATTGTTTTTATTTCTATTCTGCAAAACACATTTACCAAGTTTTAAAATCGGTTTATCACTACTTTGAATATACTAAAATGTGCCTGCCGAAGTTTTTCGTACAATTCCTCAAGATTTATCTTAACAGGCAAGTCTTTATGTCGTTCCATCTGTGAAAGAGGGCATAACTTAATTTTGGTTGGACTAAACTCAAATAGATTACGTTCCTCCATTCCGTTATACGTTTTAGATCTTAATTGATAAAATGAATGAAAATCGCCCTATAATTGGTAGCTGCGGCTCGACATCGACGCTTAGGTGATGTATGGGGCGTGCAACATGCTGACATCAGCGAAACTGAATTAGGTGTACTGTAGAGATGAGTAAATCATTTATGTATAACAGAAACAAGGTTGGTGAAAGAGCAGAGCCTTGCTTATTCATTTAATCAGTTAATTACTTCATTTTCTACAGTAATATCTAAAAAATTTTATAGCCTGATTATTAATTTATGACATTCTATAGTCTTTAAATTTTAGTGGCCTAATATCTTACGTTTTAATAGCAGTATAATAATTATTTATCGTTTTTGTAATTTTAGATAGAATCTTTGGATTGAAAATGCATTACCCGGGTGCTCAGATTGGCTCAAACACGTGTGCTTTAAATCGAGGAGGTTGTCAACATTTATGTCTTGCTATATCATCAACAGATCATGTTTGTAAGTGTGCTATTGGTTTTAGAGTTGATCCAGATGATAACAAAAAATGTATAGGATATGATGAGTTTATTTTATACTCTGCTAGTTATGAGTTGAAAGGATTGCCCTTATTTAAATCATCTAATACATCGAACCAAACTAATGAAAAAGTATTAGGACCAATTTCACAAGTATCATTAGCAACTAATATAGATTATCATTACAACACTGATTACATATTTTGGGCTGATAGTGAAAAAAGTACAATAACAAGAATCAAACGTGATGGTACAAATCGTAAAGTTATATTATCATACCATTACGAGTCGGTTGATAGTAACTCAGGCGATTGGTTATCCGGAATAGCTGTAGATTGGGTTGGTGAAAATTTGTACTGGACTGATTCAAAACGTGGAACCATTGAAGTAGCTCGATTAAATGGCTCATCTCGTTTTGTTGTAATTTCAAATTTAGACTATCCAACAGCAATTGCAGTTGATCCCATATCGGGATTATTATTCTATGCATCTCAAAGTCATATTGGTAGAACCGGTTTAGATGGCAGCTCGAAGTTTATTTTAGTAAATCAGACTTCAACAGTTACTAGCCTTTTCCTCGATATCAACAACCAAGCTGTATACTGGAGTGAAACTACAAAAGATACAATAATGAAAATAGATTATGATGGGAATATGAAACTAGTTAAACTAAATCATAGCCTAGATAACCCTTTAGGAATTTCAATTGTTGATGATATGATTTATTGGGCAGATAATACACATCAAAAAGGTAGTATTAAAGTCGCACCGCTAGCGAATTTATCCGACTTCATAACAATCGTTCAAGCTGAGGGTTCAAACTTAAAAGATTTAAAAATATTTTCACGTCGAATACAAACTGGGAATAATATTTGTGGTAATGATAATGGCGGTTGTGAAGAGTTATGTCTATTTAATGGCACTCATCCTGTATGTGCATGTTCCAATGGGCGATTAGCGAAAAATCTTAAAAAATGTGAAGATTATGAAAACTTTTTGGTATACTCTAGAGTTACCTCACTTGAAAGTATTCATATAACTGATAAAGGAAATTTAAATGAACCTTTGCAGCGGATACAAAATTCAAAATTTTTAAAGAATGCTATAGGACTGTCATATGATTATACAAACAATCGTCTGTTTTATTCTGATATTCATTTTGGCTCAATAAACTGGGTGTATTTTAATGGAACAAATCATACAGTTATTGTTTTCAAACAAGTATCGGTTGAAGGACTTGCATTTGATCAAATATCAAATCACCTTTTTTGGACGTCTAACTATGATGCATCGATTCGAATGATTGATGTTGGAAACATAACTGCAAAACCCAACAGCAATACCGAAATGGTTAAAGAAATTATCAAGCTGAAAAGTAATGATAAACCTCGAGGAATTGCGGTAGAACCGTGTCTAACTATGATTTATTGGACAAATTGGAATACACAAGCTGCATCAATTCAACGATCTTATATAACTGGATATGGAATTGAAAGTATTATTACAACCGATATTAGAATGCCAAATGCTCTAACATTGGATTATGAAGATCATAAATTGTACTGGGCTGATGCACGAATCGATAAAATCGAACGAACGGATTATGATGGAACACATCGTTTCGTCTTAGCACATTCTGTTCCGAAACATCCGTTTTCCATTGCTGTTTATGGCAATCTTTTGTTTTGGACTGATTGGATGTTGCATGCTGTTATTAGAGCAAATAAAATATCAGGTCATGATATTGTATTCCTAAGAAATGAAATAGGAAGACCAATGGGTATAGTTGCTGTACAAAATACGACTACTAATTGTTTAGCTAATAAATGTCAACTATTAAACGGTGGATGTGAAGATGTATGTACAATAAATGCTCACGATAAAGTTGAATGTTTGTGTACACAAGGGGTTCTTGGAGCGGATGGAAAGAAATGTAGTGCAAAATCTTCAACAAAATGTGCAAGCTCGGAGTTCGAATGTCATGTAGGGAGCTGCATTCCCTATAGTCTCACTTGTGATGGAGTGAATCATTGTTTAGATGGTAGTGATGAATCAATTGGATTTTGTAATATTCGCAAATGCCCTACAGGATACTTTCAATGCAGCAATCATCGTTGTATCGTATACAATAAAACGTGTGATGGAATTCATGATTGTGGTGATGGGTCCGATGAGGCAATTTGTAACTGTACAGATGTACATTTTCGATGTAACTCAGGACAATGTATTTTAAATAAATTCCGATGTGATTTTGATCCGGACTGTCCTGATGCATCTGACGAAATGGGCTGTCCTAATCGTGTTTGTGTGAATGGAACAACCGATGTATTTTTACATTGTGAAAATACAACTGCCTGTTACATGGAAGCATGGAAATGCGATGGAGAAAATGATTGTTGGGATGGGAGTGATGAAGCAAATTGTACAACATCTACAGCATCGGCATGTCCACCAGAAAAATTTACATGTGCCAACGGCCATTGTATAGCGTTAGATTGGCGATGTGATAACGAGGATGATTGTCTTGATGGTGGACCAGGCAGACAAAGTTCTGATGAAATAAATTGTGATCGTCAGTGTAAACCAAACCAGTTTAAATGTATAGGGGATTCAACATGTATTCCTAGTAGTTGGCAATGTGACAATCACCCAGATTGCACAGATGGTACAGATGAAGGTCCGCACTGTCTTAATAAAACTTGTAGCAACGGTCATTTTAGGTGCGGTTCAACTGGAAAATGCATTCCCTTGAGATGGGTTTGTGATGGAGAAATAGATTGTATTGGTGGTGGAGAAGACGAAAGCTCAGATCAACAATGTGAAACAAATTCAAAATGCTCTCCAACATCGTTTAAATGTTTGAATGGAGAATGTATTGAAACGGCTTTTGTTTGTGATGGTTATGAGGATTGTTCTGATAAATCCGATGAACAAGAAGGTTGTATACCTGGTCATGGAGATATGGTACCATGTTCTGAAAACGAGTTCCGCTGCAGAACTCGAAAGTGCATACCAATTAAATCAACATGTGATTTAAAGAATGATTGTGGAGATAACTCTGATGAAAATCCAGAACTATGTCAAAATTCAACATTCATTTGTTCACCTCCTAACTTCTTCCGCTGTGAAACTGGTGCTTGCATTGCCGAACCGCTTTTGTGTGATGGGAGAGATGATTGTGGCGATTTTAGTGATGAGAAAGCATGTGGAGTAAATGAGTGCGAAATGGGTATTGAACACTTATGTGCTCACAAATGTGAAGACAAAAAGGTCGGTTATGAATGTACTTGCTACGATGGTTTTCAAATAAGTAAAAAAGATCGTCACTTATGTGAAGATATTGATGAATGCTCTGGTCGTCCATGTAGTCAAGTTTGTCGAAATTTATTAGGATCTTATAAATGTTCCTGTCACGAAGGATATGAGCTAAAAGACAATCTAACGTGTAAATTGGTATCAGATCAACCTGCTAAACTAATTTTTTCAAATAGATATTACATTCGCGAAGTTGATTTATCTGGAAAAATGTCAATATTAGTGCATAATCTTTCGAATGCGGTAGCTTTAGATTACGATTGGGAAACACAATGCTACTTTTGGTCAGATGTTACATCGCTTATTAGTTCAATTAAAAAGTACTGCCCACAGGAAAATAAAACAATAGTACTTCATACATCAACCGTACAAAATCCAGATGGTTTAGCCGTTGATTGGGTTGGACGAAATTTATATTGGTGTGATAAAGGGTTAGATACAATTGAAGTTTCAAAATTGGACGGAAAATATCGTCGTGTTTTAGTTAACAAAAATCTACAAGAACCACGAGCAATTGTGTTAGATCCGTATGAAGGTTACTTATACTGGACTGACTGGGGTGACTTTCCTCATATTGGAAAATCGGGAATGGATGGTTCAAATCAAAGAATTATAGTAGGAGATGGTCTTGGTTGGCCGAATGCATTAACTATATCATTCGAAACCAAAGAATTGTTTTGGGGCGATGCAAGAGAAGATTTCATTGCTGTTAGTGATTTGGAAGGAAAAAATCGTAAAATCATTGTTAGTCGTGAAATGAATCCAAATATAAATCTTCATCATATATTTGCAATCGCTGTTTGGGAGGATAAAATATATTGGACAGACTGGGAAAAGAAATCAGTAGAAAGTTGTCATAAATATTTTGGAAACAACTGTGCCAATTTGACAACAACAATTCATCGTCCTATGGATATTCGTGTATACCATCCATATCGACAAGCGAAACCAAAAATTGATGTTTGTAAAACCGCAGGTTGTTCAACTTTGTGTTTAATATCACCTGATCCACCCGGATATGTTTGTATGTGCCCTGATAATTTTGTTCTTGGTGCTGATAATAAAACGTGTACTGCAAACTGTACATCAGCTCAATTTGTTTGTGCAACAACTTTTAAATGTGTTCCATTTTATTGGAGATGTGACACTCAGGATGATTGTGGTGATGGAAGTGATGAACCGGTTGATTGTCCAAGTTTTGCATGCGATCCAGGACAATATCAGTGCAAAAACAGCAAGTGTATCCATCCTAGTTTGATTTGTGATGGTAAAGATCAATGTGGCGATAATTCCGAAGAATTGGATTGTGATAACTACGTTTGTTTCAATTCACAATTTAAATGTGGAAAGTCAAATACAACTACAGCTTTTTGTATAGATGACGATAAACGGTAACAAATTATTAAATATTAGGTAAAAAAATGTAATGCAATAAAACAAATTATTTTATAGATGCGATGATAAGCATGATTGCCCCAATGGTGAAGACGAAATGAATTGTGGAGTAAAATCTTGTTCTCCTTATCATTTTCAATGCAATAACCACAGATGTATTCCAAAAGTTTGGGTTTGCGATGGTGATACCGATTGTACTGATGGATCTGATGAAAATGGATGTAGTAATAAAGAATGCGCTGTTAGTGATTTTAAATGTGATTCAGGACGATGTATTCCTCATTCCTGGATTTGTGACGGCGAAGAAGATTGTCCAACTGGTGAGGATGAAAAATCAAATTGTACAGTGACTGAAGGTCATACTTGTCAACCAAGTTATTTCCGATGTGAAAACTCTAAATGTATTCCTGGTCGCTGGTATTGTGACTATGAAAACGATTGCGGTGATAACAGTGACGAATTAAAATGTGAAATGAGAGATTGTTCGGAATCAGAATTTCGCTGTTCTGATGGAAGATGTATACGTGGAGGACATAGATGTGATGGGGAGAACAATTGTCGCGATTTTAGTGATGAAGAAAATTGTGATGTCACTTGCTCAAATGACGAATTTAAATGTGCTACCCTTAATCTTTGCATAAACATGTAGGTACGGTAGCTATATTTTTTATTTCGTTCATAAATTATTTTTCTATTTTAGAAATTTCAAATGTGATGGTGATGTCGACTGTGTTGACGAATCTGATGAATTAAACTGTACTTGTTCTTCGAAAGATGAGTTCAGATGTGCAAATGGGCGATGCATCATAAATCGATGGAGATGCGATGGTTTCCCAGACTGCTCTGATGAATCGGATGAATCTGTGGACCTCTGTTCTGCAATGGCATGTCAAACTCATGCATTTAAGTATGTTTTAATTAAATATATGTTATTAGTAAGCAACAATAAAATTGATTAATGTGTTTTTAAGGTGTCACAACCACAAATGTATTTCTAAAACAACTCTTTGTGACGGAAACGATGATTGTGGTGATAACAGTGACGAAGAAAAATCTATATGTGATTCTTTGCATAAATGTCTACCATCGCAATTTCAATGTGAATCATCCCAGAAATGTATATCTAAACATCTTCATTGTGATGGTAAACCAAATTGTCCGGATATTTCTGATGAAATCAACTGTAAAACTGAAGTATGTAGTTTTGGCGCGTGTAGCCAAACCTGTGTGGAAAAGAAAAAAAATCATGCAAGTTGTCGATGTGTAACTGGTTATCACAAGGATCATGAAAAAAATGATTCATGTGTTGCTACTTCACAATTGCAATTATTACTAATCGCGTCGGATTCTGATTTCCGAATTCTTTTGCCGCAAAAACATGAATTATCATCAGTTGTTAGTTCAGTTCCAACACAAAGTATGAAAATAGATGTTTTCGATATATATGTTACACCAAAGGATATTGTTCTCTTTTGGGTTGATTCACATAATAAAAATGTACAGAAACTGCAAATGAAAACAATGATCGATGGTTACTATGAAAAAAGACTGAAACGTAATAGTGAACCTGTAGAAAGTACAACAATTATTACAACTCTTGAAAATCCTATAGCAATTGCAGTTGATTGGATTACATTAAGGTTATATGTGATAGATAAATTTAAACAGAAAATAGTTACCACCGATTTTGATGGCGGGAAAATGGCGACTGTAACCAATACTGGTCCAAATCCCTTGGATCTTGCGATTGATCCAGAAACTGGAACTATACTTTGGTCAGTAATGGAAAGAGGAATTTATTCAATTAAAACATACGGTTCGGATAAAAAGGCAATCGTAATAGCTGAAGTTGAATGGCCTACTGGAATGGCTATAGACTATCCTAGTAAACGAATCTATTGGGCTGACTATCGAAAAGGCACAGTTGAATCTACTTTGTTGGATGGAAAAGATAGACATATTATTAAACGTTTTACCCATTCAGGTAAGATAACGTAAACTGCTCTAAAATGTATTTAAACTATTTAATTCAATTTTCTTTTTATAGCTAAACCGAATAAAATTGATGTGTTTGAAGATTCCTTATACGTGACAACATTTGATAATAAAATAATTAAACTCAACAAATTTGGTCACGATAATGGAACTTTTCTTGTCACAGGTTATTACAAATCTACTGATATTATACTGGTTCATCCAGTCAGACAAACTATAAACGATCAAAATTCTTGTCAAACAAATCCATGTCATTCAAGTGCAATATGTCTAATATCACAAGAAGCTACAGTCAATCGTATTTGTGTATGCCCTGATAGTTTGATAAAAAACATAACATCAAATGGAGAGGTTATATGCCAACAACCGTCCACTGCTGATGGACATTGTTTGTTGAAATGTAATTCAGGAATTTGTGTTTTTGAAAATGGAACTCCTAAATGTCTTTGTCCATTAATGTTTGATGGAGAGTTTTGCGAACATTATGTATGTTCTGGATTTTGTAAAAACAGAGGCATTTGCTATCAGGTCAATGATTCACCATATGTTACAAAAAACCAAACATTAGAACCAAAATTAAAATGTAACTGTCCTGTTCAATGGACAGGAGAACATTGTGAAATTTCGGTCAGCATATGCCAAAATTATTGTCATAACGGTGCAACATGTAACTTTGAATCAGGTGGTGTGAAATCATGCTTGTGTCCAGCTGGATTTGCAGGACCCCAATGTGAACATTGTACTGATTTGGTATGTGAAAATAATGGTATTTGTAGACATAATGTTCCAGAGAAAATTCGATGTGAATGTCCTGATGGTTTCTCGGGAAAACGATGTGAAGTAAATGCATGTTCAGAATATTGTCAAAATAAAGGGGAATGCATAATTGGATTATCTGGACCACAATGTAAATGTAAACCGGGATTTAGTGGAGCACAATGTGAAATAAACGGATGTGATGGTTTTTGCTACAACGGCGGCACTTGTGTTATATATGGTAACGCAAAATCGTGTAAATGTTTAAGTCAATATACTGGAAGAAAATGTGATATTGATTTGTGTAAAACCGCAAATCCACCAAATAGTAAGTTAACGTTACTAATTTTTAATTTTGTTGTATTTTACGAAGTTGGAGATTTTTTAACCCAGTTCGGAAAATTACTATTCAGGGCAAACTACTAACAGTCGTAGTTGATTTCTTCCATTGTTTTCAGATTTCATTATTATAGAACATGAGCTCTATATCCTTTTACTATTTATGATCACATCTACTTTTCTTATTACTATCGGTATTTGTAACATTTGAACGTTTAAAATAGTAAAGTTGAAATTAAGGTTTTTCCGATATGTGAAATTTTTGATTTGATTTTTGTGGGCTGATGACTCGTTCAATTGATTGATGATGAATGAATTGATTCAATTGATTCAGGTTGATTAAAATTCGTCACTTATCGTCTATCGACCATTACCAGGACTAAAATGTATATACTCTTGCGTAATAGTTCGTTTTATTCCGCTGTAGAATGTATGATGGTTTTTCGTTTAAAACTCAATTTGGAGCGAAATATTGCTTCTTCAAAAGTTTTTCAGTGTAGTCTTTGCAGACTAACCTTATATATGGGTTTATTAATATTCCTAAAGGACAGTTTATCTCTCACATCATTAATGATTTTCAAGTTTCGTGTATTTTTCTATGTCCTTGTTTGATTATACTGTGGGTAGGTTGTCATGGTTCTCGTTTCGGCAAGCCCAAATGTACTATTTAGAACTACTAGAACTAGAAATGTACTATTTAGAAGTTCATTCTCGGACAAACGGATATTATTGCATTCCACATAAACGTGGTTTCTGTGGGCTGTCGAATCGTATTTTCTTTGGTTTGCCGTGCCGAATTTTTTGTGGTTTCTAATTTATTGCAATTAGTATCAGAAACTGAGAAATTTCTTCTGATTGCTTTGTAAGTAGTAATTATTGTTTTTTTTTCCAAGAAGATTGCATTGTTGCATTATTCCTATTTTTAGATTTTTAGTTCACCTGTTAAATCATTCATTTAAGGGATAGATGTAAGTATTCAGTTAAATGGTGAGTTGTTTTTCGTTGCAAGCTCATTTCTTGTTGCAAGTCCCGTGCATTCGTCTGTTTTTGACGTGTACTCTAACTTGTGATACTTTCTGACTAAGTAATCATATATTTTGATTGGTGCCACGAAAATCCATGAACGTTCCGTGATCTCTTAGATAATTGCACAATCAACGTTTACTTGAAAACTACTGTTCTGGTATTTAGGTTTTTATTCTTTGGTATTTAAGTTGTTGTTGTTGTAACTAATCTTATCAACAGAATTTTTAAGGTTTATCCGTCTTGCTCTAATATTGATTAATCAAACGACATCTTGCCGCTCTAAGTTGGGATAGCGTCGATCTTGGTAAAAACCTTTGGGCAATGGGCCCACTGATGGGCAGAAGGAAGTCGATTCGCTACGTAGTCTACAGTATTTAAGCAGGTATCGTTCAGCTTAGGTTGGGCAATATCAGCATTAATTATCCAAAATAATTACACCCTTTTAAGTTTGTAATGTGTTGATTTTAATTGAGAATCCCTTTTGTCTATGCTTTCTTGCTCTTCTTAGTCATGTATAATGATTGTGTCTGCGGTAGCAAAGTAATGTAAAATTTTTTTAATAAGACATTCAGTAATCCTTTAATTCCCACTGTAAAGTTCGTATCCCTTGTGTTTGAAGTTTCTCTATGTATTTAGTTTAGGATAATTTAATCAATGAGAAATTTCCTAATAGAACTACAGGGGATACTTCAGGATATTTTCAGAGATTATTATTATATAAATAAAATATAAAAATCTCATTTTTTTTAAAACGCGTTTTTTATATTGTTTGAAACAGTATTCGTTTTCTTGATTATAAATGAAAATATGTAATTGGGCTGAAAAAACTGAAAAAACGCCAAAGAAAATAGGTAGGTGTCCTAAATATTCTCAAATTAATAAAGGTTCTCTAAAGATTTTCAAGATTCTCATGATTCTCTAGATTATCTGAAGATAGTCTGTACCCAAATATTCTCAAGATTCCTTCAAAATTCTCCAGATATGCGGAAGCATTCTCAAAATTTTGTGGCGACTCTTAAGGATCGCGTTTAAGATTTGAAGTTTTCTTGAATATTCTTAGTATAGCTACTCAAATAGTTGTCTTAAGATGCCTAAGAGTAGTTTATCCCTCAATCTTATGGCATGGTTGTCTTAATTGGTTAACGTAAACTTCAGAAATTTGAATTATGATAAGAACTCTGTGATCTACGTATTTCCGAGTCCTTATGCACTCACGCGCCTAGCTCAACTTGAAAAGATTATGGAAAACAGGTTAACAATTTGATTAAATAAAGAAATTGAGTTTCTGGTGATTGTCAATTACAGATTACGATATTGATATCATTCTTATAAGAATATTGGCTGGTAAGGTGTAACAATATACCTTTATCAAAAGATCTAAGATTTTGAATTTGAAAGGAATATATTTTTATTTAATTTTAAAATATATATTTGTATTTAAAAAAACTTAAAAATAATTATTTTCAGCATCGGTTTTCAGCATTGGTATTTTCAACATCGGTATTACAAACTATACTATTCATTGCTTGATTAATAAAAATTAGTTGCCCAGAATTTTCCGTACCCAATCGAAGATCGTATGTACCAAGCAAAACGTTGAGATTGTCCCCAAAATACCAATAACTTTATTTCGAAATTTGGTCCAAATAAATTGAAATCTAAACAGGCAGTAGCCCGCTAGAGTCAAATAATTTTCCACGTTCGTGAAAAAAGTTGCACAAAAGAGAGTAAATTTGGCACATAATTTAAAAAAGATGGAAAATTTTAGTGTAAGTAACAAATTTTCTTCGATGAAAATGATGCCATTTATATTTTTCCTTTTCTAAAACAATGAAATTTTCATTAACAAGTGCATTCGGACATGGTAACACAGCAACGTAATGTAACGATGTGAAAGATGCTGAAAATGCGTGTTGAATTTGGTTTTTGCATCACAATTGATGGCCAAAAATATAATCTAAATCATTTAGTAACTGTTATCAAATTTTATCTCTATTCGCTAATGCTGCGTTCATTTGTCCAAAGCATATGGTTTTAAAATTTGATAAAGCTACTCAGCCTATTTTATCAAGTCTATCTGGTAAAAAATGTTAATATATCAATAATATGAAATACGTAACCTAATTTTACAAATCTCGTACCGAATCTTTAATTTGCTTTTCAAAATTGGAATGTTCTTTTTGATCCACAGCAATAGCACATATTAGCCACTTTTTTATATAGCAATCAAACAAATTGCACTTGTTCCTCCATCGACCGTCTGATCCAATAACACGTTCAGTACTTTTGTACCAATATTTTGACTAGTATTGACATACGAGTTATCGTGAGATATCACATACAATTACAAATGACAATAGTAGTGAGATATCCCTACCTAGTCAACCCTAAATTTTATATATGAATAATTCCTTGTTCGAAGAATGAGCTTTCATATAATATTATGTGATAGGCTTTAATAATTGAAGAACACAGCGCGTCACATGAGCAAGGAATATACCACTAGCAGGATTGTTAGCACCTCCTTTTAATTTTGATACTGCAAATTTTTAAAAGATATTTTCTTTTTATTTCATATTTTATTTTGATTTTCTGTATCCTATCATGAAATATTAGGCTACGTCATATTTTATACGTGATAGGATTTATTGTTTAGTTATTCCTTCTTTAAAAAATATATAAAAAAAACGAAAAATATATTTCATCAACACCTTAGAACGCATTTTATTAACAAAAAAACATATGATAGCTTTTAAAATTTTTTAAAATTTTAATGACGTTTAAGGAGCTAAAGGAGCTTTAAGGTGATAAAATGTTTTTAAATTTTAAAACGACAAAAACACGACAGTGTACTATTGGATACTACGACAGTGTTCTAATTCTATTGGATTGCAATATTTAAAAAAAAAAACAATTTTTGTTTAAAACAAAAGTGTTTAAAATAAACCAACTCTGTCTCTTTCCCCTTATACATAACTAAATATATCTTTTTACGGCCAAATTTTGATAAAGTTTTTGGTTAATTAATGTTGGTCGTTTCAAGTTTTTTTATTACGTTAAATAATAATTAAATAATAAACAGCGATTGACATGGATAATCTAGCAAACGAACAAAAATTTGGGCGTATTGAAATAAATAGAAAAAATTTAAAGTCAAAGTTAGCTGTATGTATTATCTAGCGTTCTAACTTAATTTTCTTTTAAATCATATTCTTCATTTTTGAAGTTACGAAATGGTTTATCCTAAGGGATCGTCCAACATTTTAACAGAATATTTTAATCCGTTTTCATTACATGAATATTTGTCATAATTCTTTGCCGTACTAGTCTCCACGAAATGGCGGTTAGTTACAAACACTGTTTTACGCAAGTTCAACTAGACCAGAATAAAAAAAATTGTAATGTAGAATTAATCCAAAACTGAAATTATAATTATAAATTTGTTTTAGATTGTAACGATGAAACAATTTTACCAAATTCACCATGTGCTAACCATGTGTGTAAAAATAATGGACGTTGCCTGGAAATTCGTAGTTCAGCGGTATGTAATTGTACCTCGCAGTGGAATGGAGAATTTTGTGAAAGCTTTGTTGGTCATAATAGCATGTGTGAAGGTTATTGTGAGCATAATGGTATTTGTAGGCTTTACGAGAATCCTATTTGTATATGTGTTGGTGAATGGATAGGACAAACTTGTTCTACTCCTCCACCATGTGTGAATTCTTGTGGAGAATGTATCTCTGGTAGCTCAATTAATGAATGTCTGTAAGTTAAACTCATTAAAAACCACGATGGATAGTTTTTAATATGTTTTAATTATTCAAACAGATGTTTTGATGGCACCATCCGAGCATGCCAACGTGATACTACCCAAATCAGTGATGAAATGAACGATACCGATTTGACGACATCAAAAATACTATGGATTCTTTTTCTTTCTGCTATAATAATACTAGCAGCGACATTTGTATTCATCGGAGTAATGATATATTTCCGGTATAATCGAAAATCAATGTTTAAATGTAAATTAATAATAAGAAAATTCTTGTTTTTACTAGGCGAAGAAAAATTGGACAACCGTTTTTGCATGCCCGACTGAATGATAATGTTGAAATAACAAATCCGATGTATTTAGGAGATGTTGACGATCCACCTACTTTTGTACATGAGCCAGAACGAGGTCATTTTGCTAATCCTGTTTACGAATCAATGTACACCGGTGAACCCACAGAACCAGCATCGCCATTAGCATGTGGTGCACCAGATGAAAAAAAAGGTCTACTACAACATACTCAAGATGAATCATCGGCGTGATGATTTGTGTAAAATTTATTTAATAAATAAATTTAATTTTAGGTAATTCGTATTCAAATTTGTAAATTGTTTTTATTTTATAATTTTATAAATATGTTTTTTTTATTTTTTTAATTGTAAATAAATATAAAATCTAGATTTTAATATTAAATAATTTGTCTAGAAAATAACTTTTTATAAAAATTTTCTGTATTGCAACTGTAGGAAATAATTCTTCTTCATCATCATTTTGTATAAAAAGTTTTAGATCTAATCTTTTGCAATATAGAATTAGTTGTGAGATTTTTAAAATGAATCAATTATTTTATATATAAGTTAATTATTCGAAATTATTTGAATGAAATTATGATTATTGTGATTTTAAACAAAACTAGCATTATAATGTTATTGTATATTTTTAAATTTAGTTGATCGAATTTTTTTTCACTACGATTAACAAGAGTTATGGTTTTCATTTACAATTTTACAATTATTATTTTTAATTAAAATAGCTTAATGTTTTATAACAAAAACAACGGCAGCTATTTACGGCTATGAGATTATGTAAAGTGCCATGAATATTATTATGTTATCAAGTCATTCTAACTTTAAAAAAAATCATTTAGTGTTTTTTATTTGGTAACTTGTAGGATAGGATATAAGAATCAAATTGAGATGTTCTCTTATTTTAATTATCTCAAGAAAAATTATCTTTGTGGTTTTATGAAATATGTGTAAACATACATGAGTATGTAGTTATCAATTAAGGCGGCAGCTACCTGTTTTTAAAGTAATCGTATGATTTTGAATTCTGAACAAAAGTCAATACGGTAGCTATTTTTTTTACAGAAATTAAATGCTTATCTTTTATAACTAGATTTAAATTGTATAACGAAACAAATTTGTAATTATTGAATAAGGCTATAATGTATCGTATTTAAAAAAATTTCGTTCTAAACATTAAATTTTCGATTTTTTAATTATTGGGGTTTTAATTTATGTTTATTGTTAGGCGATATTTATGTTTGGTAATATGATATCTTATAAGTCGGGTCTAACTGTAATCTTTATTTTGCAAACAAAAATGAATGAATTGTCCTGCATTTTGAGATCATTAAAAATAATTTATATAAATAAGTCGAAAAGAGTTTCGCTTAAATAAAACCTGTTTTTGTCATTTTAGATTATCGATTTTTGTTTTTACTTATTTTCTATATGCATGAAACATATTAAACCTAGAACAGAAGTGCATTTGCATATTAAACCTAGAACAGAAGTGCATGATAAACATTAAGATCTGCACCATCGAAATGTAATGCAGAAAAACTAAAACATGATTTAATACCATGTTCCATTTACCACAAACTACAAAACTTGTTGCTCAAATAAAAAATCAATGCGAGGCAGTTTAACGTAGAAGTAGTTTAATTCAATCATCAAATTTGCATATTCACCGAACTTAAAAAATATGTATATCCTCTTTTAGAAAATTCTTAGCTTACGAAACTAATGTTTTAATTGCTGAACAAGGAAATTTCTAAAATAAAGAACAGGATCTAGAGTTCCACAGATAGAAACTAAAAATAAAAGTCGTTTCAAACTTACACGTTTAATGTTTTGGGTGAGCAAAAAATTTCTATTAAAAGACAACAAATACTATTCATAAAAAAACTAAAGCATTTATTATTACAAAGTTAATTAATATTTAAATTATTTACATTATTTAGTAAAACCTAATATGAATTAATCGATTGTTTTACTTTAATCCAGCTGGTAAGGATTTCGGCCATTTTATTATTTTTTTGAAAAACAAATGTGTGTGGCATTTTATAATTGTCTAGATTTGCATCGACATCTGGAACATTCTTTTTTAAATCATTATAGTATTCAACGGGTGACCATCCATCTCGTGACCCATAGTAAAATGTAAGCATGTTTTTATGTTTCTCAATAAAAGAATAATCCACCATTTTAATATTTTGCATTATTTCCTTTGTTAAAAACACAGATTTTTCTAGTAAGTATGGATTGATATAATCAACAACGCTGGTTGCATGTTCTAATGATATTGATAGTACAAAATAGTATATTGTAACTGCTAGCTTGCGTATGAAATACGGAAATATGTAGAAAAATGTGAAAACGAATTTAAGAAAATTGTAGTTGTTGATGTATAACTGTTTAAACGCTGGTGCTCTTGGTGTTAAATCCATGCGTTCAATTACTGGAAATAGTAGATAACAATGACCGAATCGATTTTTTATATCTTCATGTTCTAGTAATCTCAATATCAATAAGCTACCTAGGGAGTGCCCAACAATGTATATTTTTACGTGATCAGGTATGTATCTTCGTATGAAGTCAAGCTGAAATAAAAAAATTGTTTTTATTAAATTAAACAAACATAAACAAAATGAAAAAAATAGATTAATCATTTTCTACTGGATTTGAGTTGATCTGTAGGGATTATTGGTTTTCGGTTGCTTGTATCGTTAGGTTGCACGGAATGCAAAGAAAAAGTTTTTTTTAATTGTTAGAGACATTCAAAATAATTTTACAGATAAATTCAAATTTACGTATTAATTGTGTAGACTTGTAGAGGATTAAATCATTAAAATTATCAATGAACATTTACCGATTTGCCAGGAAATATTATTTTTTCTGTAAATTTTAGGACTAACTTTTTAATTTGAAATTTAACATATTGATGTGAGAAACTGCACTACAAACTCAATTACACTCATAGTTTTATATTTAAATATTCATAAATCATAATCGCGATATTTTTTTGAAGGCTATGGAATGTCTATGACTATCCAGAAAATGAATTCTTGATAAAAAATTTAGTTCTAAGAGTCCTAAAGTGTATTGGATTTATGCCAATTGTTGAATAGAATATAGTTTTTTCTATGAATTGTTTTCTCCGATCTTTTTACTCTGACCTAAAATGAGTAATGGTTTATTCAATATTTTTATTTGCTGTGAAAAAACTTTCTACTAATTCATTATAGTCACAGGTATTCATTTGTTTTTATTCTTTCACAGTTTCCCTAATTGCATTAAATAAAAAATAAAAATTGCATAATTGTTTATTCACCTAAATGCATTCTATATTTTTTGTTTTTATAATATACAGTCATAACCAAAACCCCCGATAGTCACAGATCGATTGGTTCACGAATCACGATGTTGATATTCCATATGCAAAAAAAAAATTAACCTTGCCATATGCAAAAAATGGATTAGTGTTTATATTGGGGATATTACTTTTACTTAGGCGCCAAGAATTTTTTTTTATTTGATAAAAAATCACTCACTGAAGCAAATAAAACCAAAACGAGTTGTATCGGAGCCCCGGGGTCCAAGATACAGCCCTTTAAATATCAAAATCCATACAAAATTACACTGTTTTGACAAGAATTTTTTCTGTTTTTTTTAATTTTTGCTTTATTTCCTATGTGCTTATAAGATAAACAGATTAAAAGTGTCCCTTTTGCTAAATTTTCTTAATTTACGATAAAAATAATAAAAAAAAATCCAATTGCGCCTTAGTTCAAGTAATCTTGCCATAACGTGGGCCCCTATATAATTATTTTTTTTTTAAGTTATTCATGTTGATTCTTTGAAATTATATATCAAAAATAACATTAAACGTCATTTAGATTGCAACATTTGGTAAAAAAGTGTACTTTTATACGATATTTTTTTTTTCAAAGGCCTATATCTTGGTCCCCGGGACTGATTTTCAAAAAAATTTTTTGTAATATGCTTATAAAAGTACCCTAAATAAAAATAAAAAAAATTGGCCGGCGCCTAAGTAAAAGTAATCTTGCCTTTATATTTTTTATTTTTTTATATGGAGTTTTGGAGTATGTCTTTTCCGCTTGAGAGTGAAATTGTTGCTCGAGGCGTTAGCCGAGAGAAACAATCACTCGAAAGCAAAATAGATACTTTATGCCTGAATTGCATACAAGATTTTTTGTACGAGTAAGATTCTGTATTATTTGCATAAATTAAAATACATATATTTACACAAAATAGTAAAATATTTTTTAGAAAATTATTTTATCAAAGTAGTTTTTCGAAATAATAGTAATATACAGGGTGTCCCACGGAAGTTGTCCCACCGGTTAACTGGGGATACCTTGGAATAGCGCTAACAACTTTTGTTCAAGCATTTCGCGAATAGCTCTTTTGTTTCGCGGAAAACGGTTTGTTTTGTTTTTTATGCTTTATCAAATTAGAATACCTCTAAATTCAATAGCGAAGAAGTTAGGAGGTCGCGGTTTTTTTATTTGATTCACAAGTTTGTGTAATAAAACGGGTGAACATTTGACAAAGATTACTTTGATACTTTTGACGCTATTTGTTTACAAAGTCAATTTTTAGTTAAAATTTAAAAAAAATAATACTTTGCTTTCCATTATTTCAAAAACGGTGATATACGTCATAATTTTTTTTTCAATGGAAATGTTCGTTGAAATGTCAACTTGAAAGTTACTTTGGTTAAAACCAGTATAATCCACTGCAGTTATCTCAAACCAGAAATATCTCTCAAGCTTTCCAAAGAAGAATTGAAATGTGTATTGCGAATGAGGGTGGACATATTGAAAATTATCTTTAATAAATAAAAATAACTTAATATTTTTTATTAATAATTTTTTTTGTGTTTTATTACGAGGTTATTTAAGTTAAAATTGATTGATTTAATTTCAAAATAAAATTTTGAAGTTTTAATTTTAAGAGCTAGCCCAAGATGGTCTTTAAATTTTAGGTTTTAACCAAAGTTACTTTCAAGTTGACATTTCAAGGAACATTTCCATTGAAAAAAAAATTATGACGTATATCACCGTTTTTGAAATAATGGAAAGCATAGTATTATTTATTTTAAATTTTAACTAAAAATTGACTTTGTAAACGAATAGCGTCAAAAGTATCAAAGTAATCTTTGTCAAATGTTCACCCGTTTTTATACACAAACTTGTGAATCAAATAAAAAAAACCGCAAACTTCTAACTTCTTCGCTGAATTTAGAGGCATTTTAATTTGGTAAGGCATAAAAAAACAAAACAAACCGTTTTCCGCGAAACTAAAGAACTATTTGCGAAATGCTTGAACAAAAGTTGTTAGCCATATTCCAAGGTATCTCCAGTTAACCGGTGGGACAACTTTCGGGGGACACCCTGTATAATAACTTTAGGCATTGTTATTTCACTTTTAGCATTGTTATTTCAATAGGGAAAAAGGCCTGCTTTATGTACAATTTTTGAATCGCAAAAGTGAATTTTACGGTTTACACGTACAAAAATATTTTTTATTTCATACTGATATCTAAAACGACATTTTTCGGATTATTTATGGTACAAAAAGTTGAACTTTAACGTCCTAGGTCTTTATAAAATTTTATGGACGTTAAAGTTCAACTTTTGTACCATAAACGTTGAACTTTAACGTCCTAGGACTTTATAAAATTTTATAAAGTCCTAAGACGTTAAAGTTCAACTTTTTGAGCAAAATTTGAAACACATTTCTTTTTATTTTAATAAATTTTCAGTATGAAATAAAATTTTGTATTTACCTCAAACGAAAAGTGTTTTTAAAGGTACTCACTAGTAATTTCGGCCTCGGCTACCTAGACGCCTCAGCCGTAAACAACTAGCTCGTACTTTAAAGTTTCACTTTTCGTTCTAGATAAATAAATAACTATTATATTTAGTTTTAATATCAAAATGCCGCTATTAGTTCACGGTTTGTTCTGTGATAAAAAACAAGCAGTTACAATAGGGGGGGGAGAGGGTTCATAACTCATAAGCTTTGCTTTGACATCATTTAAATTGATAATTCATTTTGTAAAATGTTTACGTTAAGAAGTTAAACTACTTTATTTCTATCGCCAATGTTATGTTCTGCCTTTTCTATTATCTTTTCCAAAAACATTCATATTTAATTTTTTTATCCAAATTAATTTAAAAAAACTGTTTTGGATTTTAGACTCACAAGATCCAAATATCAAACTTGCTGAAGAAGGTTAGTTTAGGTTATGCAATATATATTTTGTTTTGTATTAATTAAGGGAAAAAATTAAAATGAGTTTTGTGATTAATATCTTTTTTGAGTAAGAAACATTTTTGTGTTTGATCACCAATGAAACTTGTATGGAATTATTATTTTGACAATGACTCAATCCAATGATCTGACTGAAAATCATTTCAAATTACCGTTGCATAAAAGCTCGGTGAAACAAGAAATTTTGAAATCCGTTCATTTGTGTTCAATTGTTGGCTAACCGGACAAACAAACATTTGGTTTTTTTTGGTCCTTATTATGAGTTATAATCCAAAACGTTCAGAATTGAAAAAAAATAATATAAGAACTTGGTTGTTTCTAATGGACAGGAATAAATATTCAATTTTCAAACAAATGTTTAACATAAATCACAAAAAATTAATTGGAAAATCAGGTTAAATAGAAACCCAAACACATGACCTTAATGGACATCACACGAAGGTCCTATATTTGTAATATAAGTTGCGCGTTCGATTTGACTGAAGTACCTAATTGAATTATCTAAAAAATTGTATGATATTGTTGTTTTTTAGTAAAATCAGTTAATTAAGCCAAATCGAACGCGCCTATAAGTTAACTTAAATTTCCTATAAAACTGGCGAGAATAGGAGTAACTGTGAAGCGTTGAAGTGTTAAAAATTCCAATATTTCACCGCATGGAGGGATCAGTTTTTATTGTTTTGAACATTTTTTTTAATTTTGATTTAAGGGTGTGACAACCCCGCGTACTCCAGTCCCTGCTATTGACATACGAGTTAACGTGAGATATCACATACCACTGGCAATAGCAGTGTGATATCACTAGCCAAGGTGACATCTTAATGGTGGTGGCGGATGAACTGTATTCAGTCAACGGTAGTACCCCCAATCTTAGCTGTGAAATAATCCTTGATGATGAGACGCTATTGCTTGCTTGAGGAAACGAGCCTTCATATAACTATGTGCGGGCTTTGATCTTCAAGAAATACACTGCGTCACAGGATCTAGGAATATGCAACCGGCTGGGTTATTGGCAATTACATTTTTGATTTGTTTCAGCAAATTTTTGTAAAAATTTGCTATTTACTTTTTAATTTACTTTTATTTTCTCTATTCTATCATAAAATATTGGCCTATGTCATATTTTGTCAGTGATAGGATTTTTTGTTTAGTTAACCTTTAACAAAAAATATAAAAAAAAACAAAAAAAGAAAGATTTACGTCCATCAACACCTCTGAACGTATGTTGTTGTGGGAGCTTGGTCTTAAAAGGTTTTTATGTGTTATTGTGACACATATTGTAATTCCTACTACACAACACATTTTATTAAAAAAAAATACTACTTTTCATTAAAAAACTTATCACTTCGCCGCTTCACAGTTACAGAATTTGGCTGCTGGTCATAATATGATGTTATTTTATATATTGCTCTTATGACATCATACATGTTTGACTCTGATATTGTGTAATAAACTGATCTCAAATATTACAATATTATGATTTGTTTAAATTTCACTAGAGAAATATCCTTTTGATATGTACTAGCGGCGAGCATTTAAATTAAAAATTTTCAAAATTTTAATTTTAGCAGGCGATATTTCTATCCCTAAAATTTATAAAAAACAAATTAGTTTTATAGAGTTTTTTTTTGTATGTTGAAAACGGTTTACATTTTTTCATTTTTCTTGTTTTTACTGTTCCATGTAATTTTATTTTATCTAAAAAACACATTTCACAATGTTTTTCTTACGCCTGACTTTTGTTTAACAAAAGTTGTTATGTAATTTTATATATTTTGAAGACCATAATTGTGGAGTATATCTTAATAAATTAAGCGTTCTGTACAAATAAAGTTAAAAGATTAAATGTTCATGTTACTTTCAAAATGTGTCAATAATTCATCGAGCTTTTTACACATGTCTTTACACACATCACATTCTATTGTGTCCGGACTATAAACACGAAATTTCTGAAACTGGATTATCATATTTGTCATCTTGGATATATGACGTTATGTTAATAATATTTCTGCATCACAAACACCTGATAAATTAATCTTCGATTCAAAATTTGACATAGTGGCAGCAGCCACTAGAATTAAATCAACTCCATCAACGTTCAGCTCCCACAATATCATTCATATGCATCATCTCAACAATCAACTCGTCAATTACTCCAGTCAAACATTTTATCCTAGTCCTAGTCCTAGTTCCTCTTTTTTCTCAAAATTCTTATTTTTCGGCTTTCAAGCCACGCCAACTCCTGCTAGTGCGACCAATTTTTTAAAACATTTCTTTTTGTTTTTAAATCGATACCATGGGCCGAAGCTTAACATCTCCTTCCTTCCATCGTAAGACCCACTTCACTCCCCTTAACTTATGGGCCGAAGTTTAAGGTCTCCCTCCTTCGTAAGACCCACTCCACTCTCCTTAACTCTTGGGCCGAGACAAACTTTTTCGAATTTTCTGATTTTTTTTTAAATTATTATCCCTAACGTTACCTATATGTTACCATAACATGAACATCTTCTAACGTTAACCGCATCTATCTGTTGACAAAATAGGTATGGTCCTTATGGATATAAAATCAGATTTCATCTAGTTAAGCATAACCTCAAAATATCTGATTTCAAAGGAATATCCCCAACGTAACCTATATGTTTTTACAACATGAACATCTTCTGAGATTAACCATTTATCTGTTGACGAACAGGTATGGTTCTTACGGATATTTAAAACGACATTTCGTCGTAAATCAGATATTACTTCTCACAGCGATCTCTTTCTATGGTACATGTCTCCAAGGTATCAATCAACTTTGTACTGTGAGACTTTACCATCACTTACGTTACCGTACGCACTCCTTCGCTTAAGCTAAATTTCTGCTTCTTCTTGCTTTTAACAGCTAATTTTCAAAAAATTAACTTAAAGTCTCGTCTGCTGATGTTAGTATTCGTTTCAAAAAACTTAGTTCTGTCAGACCGTCAACATCACATATATTACTCTTCTGCTACTCCTGTTTTAAAAAAACGAACCTTTTAGCTCATGGTACACATCTCCACAAATATTGGTCTCAGACAACTCAGCTCTGTCAGACCTATATCTCCACTCGTGTTACCATAATTCCATAACTGTTCGTTTCTTTTTTTTGCAGAAATCCAATTCGTAAGAACCATAATTTCTCTCCAGTAAATAGAATCGATTTTTAAACAATATATTTCTCTCTCTCCTAACACAATCTCTTCCAACCTATAATCGAACATCGACAGATAATACCTTACTTTAGGTCACATCTCAAGATGGCTCGACTCCCCTTTCGCCACTATTTCTCATTCGCACTAACTAAACACTGTCTTGTACAGACAACTGTCCACTCTAATTTTTCAGATACCTCCAAACTTTCTCTTTTTACTACAATACTTGAGCATTCAAAAAACTCTTCCCTTCTCCTCTTTCCAACTCTTACTAGCTACTTTTCGTTTATCGTACCTTCTTCGATGGCACTAGAGGAGGAGCGTTGTGGCGAGCATTTAAATTAAAAATTTTCAAAATTTTAATTTTAGCAGGCGATATTTCTATACCTAAAATTTATAAAAAACAAATTAGTTTTATAGTTTTAATTTGTATGTTGAAAACAGTTTACATTTTTTTCATTTTTCATGTTTTTACTGTTTCATGTAATTCTATTTTATCTAAAAAACACATTTCACAATGGTTTTCTTACGACTTATTTTTGTTTAACAAAAGTTGTTATGTAATTTTATATATTTTGAAGATCATAATTGTGGAGTATATCTCAATAAATTAAGCGTTCTGTATAAATAAAGTTAAAAGAATAAATGTTCCTGTATACAGTGATTAATGTACGCAAAATTCAGGTGGCAGTTGTAATATAAATAAATTAACGTTCATTAAGGCTTACATGTTACTTTTAAAATGTGTCAACAGTTCATCGACCTTTTTACACATGTCTGATACAAATATATCGCATTCTATTGTGTCCGGACTATAAACACGAAATTTTTGGAACTGGATTATTACATTTGTCATCTTGGATATATGACGTTATGTTAATATTTCTGCATCACAAACACCTGATAAATTAATCTTCGATTCAAAATTTGACATAGTGGCAGCAGCCACCAGAATTAAATCAACTCCATCAACGTTCAGCTACCACAATATCATTCATATTTCAACAATCAACTCGTCAATAACTTCAGCCAGGATAAACTCCACCTCCACCTTAGTTTAAAAAATTCTTTGTACAGTTATTGCTTCTTTAACTTCCAGATGGCTGACTTTTTAAAAAATAATAGAAATACCAAAATTCAATATTTATAAGTTTTATAAAATATTTTCATTCAAATATTTTGATTCAAATCTATTAGTGGCCGAGTTTGACCCATTTACAAATTTATCCAAGATATATGCTGAGCACACATTTCAGAAAATATTTTTTGATGTAGTTCTAAAAATGATGCGTTATCGTAGATTACAGATGACTCAGGAGTAGGGTTTGCAAATTTACCGACATTTTTAATTACCGGTAATACGGTAAAAATCTTTTATAAAACGGTTAACTGGTAATTTACCAAAATAATAAACTTTGATCTAACTATCTTCAATTAGTAGTTTAAGCAAACTATTTATAACTTAAATTGGCGTGTAATAGTATATAATAATAATTAATAATATTTGAAGAAGAAAATTTAAAAATAATTTAAATCTTGAAATTTTTCAAGGTTTTGGTTATTAAAATATTGGCGAAAGAAACACGTTGTCTCTAAAGTATTATCATTAAAAGTTCGACCTGAGTTTAGTGCAAATCAGACTAGTTGCTGCAAACGCACGCTTGAATTCGACACTTCTTGTTCGTATGGGTGACTAATTTATTAAAAGCTTTCTCTAAATATTTGCCACGAATGTTTTGTTCTTGGAAAAAGTTAATTTAACTTTTAATAATATTTGTGAATATTACTTTTACCTTACTACTTTTCACAAAATGTTTATTCATTTTCTGTTCATTTGTACTTTGCAGCCTTTCTTTTATTGTTAATTCTGAGTTTTGACAATCCTAATATTAACGCAGTTGGTCGATCACTTCAGAAGTACATACTTCTGAATTTGAGCTTCCGGTTTCGGATCAATTATTTAAAGCAAAACGTTTAATCCAACAATTTTTTGTATCCATGGCTTTTATAAATATTTCAGAGAATACGTTACATACTTTAATGGCATTTAAATCATGAAGATGGTGCAAAATATTCGAAAAATATGATTTCCCTTCTTTGATACGTATCGTAATAACGTAATAACGAGAACTCCTTTAAGTTCCTTACTTATGAATGCTTTTTGTGCACTAATTTTATCTAACATAAATGTTATTATTATATCAGAAACATAATATACATTTACATCGTATCGACACTGTCTTTAAAGCAACTTATATTAGGTTCAGGGCCTTATGATTATAAGTTAAATAATTTCACTGTCCGAAAAGTTAAAATCAGATTCAATGGCGATTAAACTTTCTAGTATTGCAAAAAGACTGCTCGATCTAGAATCAAGGATAGTTGTTTTTTTCACCACCTTATCATGTTTTCGTAGATTGTCTTTCTTTATTGGTAATTTGCGAAACATCACATCTGTTCTAATTTTTGCTATTACGAAACTTTTTTCGTCATGCTGAACATGAACAACCTAAGATGGTACGGCAACTAATACTGCAAAATTTTCTTCGTCTACGAAGGGTCTGTTTCTCTAAAATATCTATTTCCCCTACATGAATATTGCTGATGCTTCTTTTATAAAATATAATTATAATCGTTAGCTGAAGGAAATAAACACAATTGACGATAAGCACTAATCAAAGATTCTACTTTTTTCCTAACGGCAACATTATCAGTCGTAATTGAATCAATGTTCTATTAAGTTTGAACATTTGAATATGTTGGTCAACAGCGTTAAACATTTATCAGATGGCAAGAACCAGATTCCAAAAGCAGTATTTGCCATGACATGAACGAACGAGCATCATGTATCTGAGATTATTTACTTGCTCCAAACTGTTAGAATATTAAGTAGGAATATTTCACCGTATCTTTTGAGGAATTTATTCCTTGGATTTTTTCATGTCTTAAAATTTGTTTGGCTAGGTACAGTTTATGCTTTTTTACTAAAGACGCGTATGCACCTGAAAATAAATTTTATTTTCGAAAAGGTGTATTTATTTCGGAACGAAATTTAAAATCTACAAAATGGAAAAAAAAATCTACATACATTTAAAAAAAATCTACGTAAATGAAGAACATTTGTAATACACACTTAAAAAATCAACAAATATAACACTGTCAAATTGTCAAACATTCAATTTATTTTCATTTTCAGTACGAAATAAATGGAACTACATATATTTCGCTTCGTAATTTGAAAATAAGAAATCTCCACGGGTAGTCAATGACATCTATTGACAGGCCCGTTTTTCACTTTTTCTTATTTTCAACTGCACACTACTTACGAAATGCAAACCGAAAATTTTTTCGTTTCCTTTTATTTTGGTTTTTTTTACATAGATTTTGTATGGGGGAAATAATTTATTTTCAGCAGCATATCGTCCTTAAAAGTAAAAATTAATTAATTTTCAGAATATTATAATTATTCATTTTTTCAATTAAATAAGCATAAATATAAATATAATATAAGTTTGTTTAATTTTTACCGAAACCGGTAAAAAATTAGAAATTTACCGTTTTTTTGATAATGTATTTTGGGGGATTTACCGGTTAACCGGTCTTGCAAACCCTACTCAGGAGAATCTAATAGCAGTTGTATGGCTTTTAAAAACATGATAAGAATGTGTTCAAATATGTATTTATAAATTATTATAGTAATTATAAATTTTATTAAAAATATTTTGAGCCAAACGGCCAAATGATTCGATTTATTCGTGTTTTATTGTTGTTAAGACTATTGTGTAAAAAATCACAATTGCGACAATGTAATTTTATCAGCTTATGATTGCATTAGTAAATAAACTCAAGATTTGGTTTTCAAATCTAATTTCTTTAATATTTAAATTCAATTGTATATGATGGTATATGATGTATATAATGGTGAAAATTTATATTTAAATTGTGTTGTTCAATTGTTCGTCATAGTGTCGCTTGTAACTCACTCCTTACAGAAATATGCAATGCGTTATGACATATGATTTAAACACATACCAATCAAAAATGAATGTTTGTCAATGAAATAAAATTATAAAAATTAGGACTACCCTACAAAAAGGTAGCTTTTTTTAAAGCACGCATTGATCTGGAAAGGATAAGTAAAGCAATAATCAAATCTTAGTGATTATTTACTTTTAAAAATAATAACTTATAAAATTTACAGATTTCAAGTATAAACTGAACCATTTTTATCTAAACATTATCATTTAACGGATGAAATAATTAATTAGTCATGTGAGATGACCTTAACGATTATTTATTTTTAAATATAAACAAATATTTCAGCTTTTTTTACCATGTCATTTAAAGCACTTCTTATTCAGAAACCTTAATAAATCAAGCCTATATATACATACATGTATAAATTCTAATAGCCGAATAAACAAAAATAAAATAACCCTGGTAATATTTATTAATTTATTATGATTGAAGTGAATGTTACATGAGCTTTGAATTTTATATTGTTGAGCGTTCGAATCATTTAGAAATATAGCTCTTCATTTATTATTTTTTGTCCATAGTAAAGTAAAAAATGCCAAATAGCCAAATATGCTTAATGTTAATAACATTGATAAATCATAAGCTTGTTATAGACTAAAAATGAAAAGGTGTTTTGAAGAAATTTTTTCTTTGATTTCACAACTGTGTAAATAGTTTAAATAAATATAACTTGCAGTTATATTCTCGATATAGTCATATTTATTTTTCAATTAAGTGCTTCATTGCATCAATTTTAAAGTTTTGTTAGATAATACTAGTTTACAAATTTTGATCTTTTTTGTCTCCCTGACTAAACCCCAACTTTTCTTGTGGATTTTGACCTGCTGAACACGGATATCATATTCTTTTTTTTAGGTTAGCTCTTGTTTTTGAGACATTCGCGATAAACCAATCTTTTCGTTGAAAAAAAGGTTATACCGGTTTTTGAATTGCATATTTTACAAAACAAACAAATTCGATGTATTAATGAAACAAATGCATAGTAAAGAAGCTAACAAACATTGTGCTATTTGTGTAAAAATTCATCAGGGATTCTGGAAGTTACATTCGAAAAAAAACAAAAATTTTTCCATAGTCAACCCCATAAGTTTTGAACAAATAATGATTGTAAATTTTTTTAATTTCTTGGAACCCGTTGTAAATTCCATTCCCTTTCCTTTCTTTTAAGTTAAAAAACACGAATTTTGGTGCAGGTTGCACCAAGTTATTCAGGTTTTCCCAAAAAAAAACAAAACTAAAAATTTGGGAAAAAATTTTTACTAAGAATAATTTAAATTCTGCAACATAATTGATTGTGCAATAGCGATAGTTATTGAGCACGACCAGTGAAAATAACTTCGTCTATTACTATACATTAAGATTAATAACCTTGAGATTCAATCGTCGTTTTAAAATCGTAGAAACGTTACTATGTATTGATTTTAGGCATGGAGCCTAGTTTTGAGAAAATCTTTTTTAAGTTATTTATAGTTTTTGTTGTTGTTTTAATTAAATCTGTTTTTTTTTCTATTCAATTAGTCACAATATATGTAATATGTTTTAATTTTGCTTTTGAACCTATATAGGTAATAGGTAAAAACATGCTATATATTATATTTGATTTATAGTAATTAATATACTTCACAAACAAACTTAAATCGTTTAAAGCATGAGAAATTTCAGAGAGAATTTTTTAAATGATTATAGTTGTGTTTTGTATGTAAGCTTGCGCTTTTGTATGTAAGCAAATGCTTTTCTTAACTCCCCTTTGTAGCGCTATTATAGCAGGAGTCAGACCCAGAAAATTGTTCTATAGAACAGCGAACATAACAACATAGAAAAATATAGATTTTTAACAATTTTTAAAAACAATGCAGGTTGCAAACATTTGATATTATTCGGACAAAAAACATTTTGTGTTATATATACATTTTTAAACATTTAATAATTTAAACCGATTTAATAAAATGATGTTTAAAAAACTCAGTACAAAATTTCGTTGTCATTGTCGATGTAGAGGGTTGTGAGAAAGGTTCGAGGTTCAACGCATACCCTATATTTATTTTTTATTGTTTTTGTTTATTTTTTTTATAGAACATAAAAATTATTTCTTTGGGATTTTTTGTATTAAATTTCTAGATATTACGATGTATGTATTCATAGGATGAGAGAATATTTCGTCAACACTTAAGTCAACATTCTAATCAACATCCTAAGTCACGAGTGTAGTCATTATTGATTGTAGCCAATCAATGCGAAACTTAATATCTGACGCATGGTCAATTCATTGCTATATTTTTGGTTAGGAAATATAGACAACTTCAGGGGAATTTTTAATTTGGAAGGGTTTTTTGTGAACAATTAAGCTTAAGTACATATTGGAAATCACTTGAATTTTGCAATTCGAAATAACTTTTCATTTTCTCTAAAATTCCTTTAGAAAAATTTTTTGTGTTTCGTGCCATAATGACTTTACACTCGTGACTTAAGATGTTGATTAGAATGTTGACTCAAGTGTTGACGAAATATTCTCTCATCCTATGAATTCATACATCGTAATATTTAGAAATTTAATACAAAAAATCCCAAAGAAATGCAATTTGCAATATGTAATCAATAATCATAGATGAAAGATTCAACTTAAGTAAATATGAAAAATGATGAAGTTTCAATTTAGAAATTATCTGAACATGAAAATTAAAATATGGTACGTCATCGCCGCTGTGGCTAAGTTGTGTAAGACACACGGGATTTGAACATACGTCTCTGATGAATGTGAGTTCGAATCCTAGCACGAAACTCGAAAAATGTTTCTAAAGGAATTTTAGAGAAAATGAAAAGTTAGTTCGAATTGCAAAATTCAAGTGATTTCCAATATGTACTTAAGCTTAATTGTTCACAAAAAACCCTTCAAAATAAAAATTATTCCTTTTTATTCATAAAAATTCCATTTACGGCATTTAAATTTTTCGATAATGTAGTCTTTCAGCCATTTCGTTCAAATTTATTATTTATATCATTTCGATATTAATAAGAAAATTAATTATTTATATGACAGATAGTTTGTTTTCCATCATTATTTTTGCATAGTTTCATTTTCTGTAAATAAACTAAAGAAAAACAAAAGCTGCTATTTCATTATTTTCTTAATACATATTATTATTTCCAGCCATTTGTGATTGATCGTATAAGAATTTATAGCATGTACACTTCACGATAGTTTTTTTGTAGAATTATAGTTAAGCAGCAGATGCACACAGAATAGATTAGAAGAGGTTGGATTATGATGGATAGTACTTAGTAATTGTATCAAAGCCAGATGAAAAGGCAAAGAGTGTATTGGCGTGCGGGGAAAGGGGGGGGGGGCGCAGCAGGTTTTATTTGTTTAAGAAGAGTTTTGTTTTTGACTATTTTGATCAAAAGATTTGTTTTGATTAAATTAATTTTTAATTAGAAAAACAAGCTGCTTATAAGTTTTCTGGATAATATTATGGTCGTGCAATTTTTTATTTTTTAAAGTGTTTTTCCGTTTTATATATAAGTTATTATGCAGATTTTCAAATAAAAACTGCGAGTCATTTTGAGTTTTCCTTATTTTCAACCATATTTATATATTTTTTCTTTTCTTTTTGTGCCGCATCGTAAATCATATTTTACAAGTTCAGTTCAGTTCTCAAAAATCAGTTAAGAATTCTTTTAAAAAAGTATAGTGTAAAGTTAAATCTTTAGCTTCTGAAGAAGTTTCAAGTGTAAAAATAGTCCAAATTCATTTTGTTTTATTTGTGGAATTTGCACAATACATCCTGCTAAAAAAATCACTCCATATATAAGAATTGCATATCTTCATTACTTTGGCATAAAACTGAATGAAGATAAACCGTGGATGCCAAAAATAGTTATGTTAACTGCAACTTAACACATTCAAGATGGTACAATAGAGAAAATGTTCAATTAACGTTTTAACGTTGTGTTACGACTACCTAGGTTTTGACGATAACTCGCGATTTTAACTCGAAAATCTGTATAACAACTTATATATAAATCAATTATGTTGCAGAATTACTTCGGTCTGAAAGACCTAAGTATTACATTCATGAGCTCAAAGTGAAATTCTTACCCCCACTTTTTTTGGCATTTCTCGACGTTTTAGGACCTACTGATTCTAAAAAAGCAAAAAAAAAATATATGTCTGTCTGTGGGCCGACCGTCCGTCCGTCCGTCCGTCCGTCACAACCTACCAAATCTAGAAAACCGCTGGACGGGTTTGAAATTTTTTTTTCTAAAAATAGGTTTACTCAATGAGAAGAGCCGAAAGGACCATGTGTTCGATAACTGTACCGGAAGTGTGTCAAAAAAATCGTCAAGTGTGTCAAAACAAGGAAATTTGCATATTTTTTGCTTAAATAACGTTCATTTTAAGTGATTACGAGTAGGAACATTGAATTTGGAGAAATTTTGATGGTCGGGATTGGCATGTGAGACCAAAATCTAGATTTTTGTATTATAAGTTTGTCAAAAAAATGTTGTCAAGTGTGTCAAAAGAAAGATTTTTATTTATTTTTTTACCCAATTTTTTGGAAAAATAAAATTAATTATTTGTACGACATGAAATTTTATTATTATTATTGAGTGAATTGAGTGAATATTATTATTGAATTATAAGTTAGTCAAAAAAATAATATCAAGTGTGTCAAAAAAATGATATCATTTATTTTTTTAGATAATTTTTTGGAAAAATAAATTTGTTTGTTTACATTGCTTTTGAAATATTTTTGGAATTTTGGAAAATTTTTGATTTTATTATAATTTTTATAATTATGGAAAAAGTTTCAATTTTTGATATTGTTATAATTTTTGCAATATTTTTAGAGTTTTGGAAATAGCTTGAATTTTTGGATTTTTAAGAATTATCGGAATATTATTAGAATTTAGAAAAGGTTTAAATATTTGATTTTATTCTAATTTTTGGAATATTTTTAGAATTTTGAAAAAAAAAATAGAATTTTTGAATTTTATATATACATATTTTTAGAATTTTGAAAAAAGTTTCAATTTTTGATTTTGTAAGAATTTTTGGAATATTTTTGTAAAAATTTTAAATTTTTGATTTTATTATAATTTTCATAATTTTGGAAAAAGTTACAATTTTTGATTTTGTTATAATTTTTGCAATATTTTTAGAATTTTGGAAAAAAGTTTGAATTTTTTATTTTACAAAACGCTAAATGGAGAGGTTTTTGAGTAATTTGCTGATTGTATAATCCTTTCACTAAATTATGTTAATATATGATCTGTTATAATTTTCCAACAACGTATAGATGTTTCGTGTTAGTTTTGTAATACATATCTAAACAGAATTAAAAAATACATGTACTTTAACAAAAACTTATGTTTGATATACATCGCTGCCCAAAACTAAAAACCATGTCCTCATAAAAGTTTTTTGCCGAAAACTATATCAAAATCCTTAACCCAGACCGAAGTCTTGATATCTCAGAGCTTGAGATTTCAGCCCCTCCATATTTTAAAATTTAAATTATTCTTAGTAAAATTTTTTTTGTGTGCAACCTGCACTAAAATTCGTGTTTTTTAACTTAAAAGAAAGGGTATTGAATCAACTGTAGGCTCCAAGAAATTAAAAAAACTTACAATCATTGCTTGTTCAAAATGGCGTTGAATATGGAAAAATTTTTCGAGTATAACTTCCAGAATCCTTGATGGATTTTTTCAAAAAAAAAGTTCAAAATGTTTGTTATTATCTTTACTATGCACTTGTTTCATTAATATATTAAATTTGTTTGTTTTGTAAAATGTACGATCCAAAAAACGGTTTTTCGCAAATATCTCAAAAACAAGAGCTAACCAACAAAAATGAATATGATAATCGTGTTCAGGAGGTCAAAATCTATAGGAAAGCTGGGTTTTATTTAGGGAGATTTTTCTTGTAATCTAGTGTAATTATTTATATTAAGCTGGGTTTTAACATGCGAATTGAATTGAATTTTATTATTAACTAATCAGAAAAAAGAATTCTATATTCACCACAAAATTCTTATTCCTGTTTGGTTCATAACAGCATTCACAGTTCAAAAGTTAAAATCAGCTTCACTCAAAAACTGTATTGCTACAAATGCTGTATTAATCTTTTCAGAATCTTCACTGGTATTATTTCGACTCTGAAATGGGAAGTCCTCTAATTTTTTCGTTTTTATTATTGTTAATAGTAGGCTATCACCGTTATAGACCGTTTAGATATTATACTACGTTTCAATTGATACGAAACAACCAAAATTTTATTTTTATGATTGAGTCGTAAATTAGCATTTAAATTTGTATTTGTAAACACCAAAATTACGGAAATTAAAAAATATTTGAATTATAAATGTGATGTGTTGATTCGCGCTAACGTTAAGTTCAAGGGTGCATAAATATATTAATATAATTTCAGATTTGTCTTAATTAATATAATTAAACCTGATTTGTTTAGTTTTTTTTATATTAAAAAAGTTCACCTACCTTATGATCTATTTGTCCTTGTAAATTATATTTATTTTCGTTGGACTCAAGAGCAGGGACAATCATTTTTGAATCATTTGGATAATTGTGTCCGGCAGCTCCTGTAACAAATAATGCAAAAGTAAGCTACGTTTTTTCAGTAATCGAATTGGAAGTCGAAACATTTAACACCAACTTTTTATAATTTTAATAAGCATTAACGATTGATTGGAAAATCAGAGTGACGAAGATTATTTGAATTCAACATCAGTAGTTAGATTGATTTCTAAAATTAGCGATAATTGCAGGGCTCTCGCTGAATCCATTTTTTCCATTTTTTTTGGTTCTTTCCATTTTTTTCCATCATTTTTCCAGTTTTTCCATTTTTTTAAAAATATTTTTAAAATACATATACACATTTTTATATTAACTAAAAAACTTTTCCATCATTTTTCATTAACTAGTTTTATATATAATGCAAATTCAGGGAAATAGTAGGAGAATATGTGAGCAAATAATTAATTTATCGATATAAACCTCGATAACCTTTTCATCGATCAATTAATAGTTTTGGTAATTAAACTCAAGTAACTAAGGAAAAAGTACAGTCAACTCTCTTATAACGCGATTTATTCGTCCCGCGTTATATGGAAACCGCGTTATGAGAAACAAAGAAATATAGAAGAAAATCATATAAACTTACATCGCGTTATATGGAAGCCGTTTTCTCGCTATATGGAATACGCGTTATGAGAAACTGAGAACTAATATAAATTTAATGATTTCGTACCGCGTTGTATGGAATCTTAGAAATACTTAAATTTTACACAAATAAACCTATATAGAAGGAAAATTGAATAAAGACGACGATAAAATAAGAAATTTGAACCGAACCATTTTCGATTTTTTTGAATCTTCAGTAATCGTTAGTATAATTAAAAAAATTAATAAGTATTTTGTAATTTTTTTATTTTTTTAATAGTTTAGACACAGGGTGGCTCGAAATTTTTTAAGTTTAGCGACAGTCAAAGATTAAAGTTAAATTGTGCTCGAACGGGTTAAACCGTATTTAATACCTTATAAACAAGAAACAGTTCAATAGAATTGGTAAACTTGCTTTTAGTGAATGGCACAAAGTACAAAGAAACGCTAATTATATATTCAAATGCCTTTTTCTCAAACAAAAAGATAGCGCTTGTCTGTAATTTTAGTGTGTTTTTCAGTTTTCGTTAGTAAATAATAAATCTTTAACATATAAGAAAAAGATAACAAAAACTTGCGTTTTGAAATCGCCATGTTGGAAGAACTGAAATTAAAAAAAATCATATAAAATATAAATGTTGATCAGTATTTTTATAAAGCCTCACTAAGTAGCTTTCAAACAAAAATAAATTTAATCAAATCGAATAACCTGTTCGAGCGCAATTTAACTTTAATCTTTGAATATCACTAAACTTCTTAAGATATTTCGAGCGACCCTGTGTCAAAACTAGTGAGAAAATGAAAAATATTAATTTGTTTTATTATACTTAAATTTTATTAAGATAAGATTCCACAGTTTCCAAAAAATCGAAATTGGTCACATTGGTACATCATCGCCGCCAAATCAAGATCGCCTACATTCTCAAAATGCATTATAAGGTTGTGATTAATTCATGAATAAATTATATAAAATGTCAAATATATATAATTTATTTCGATAATTTAATCATTAATTAATTAAATTTAATTTAATGAAAAACGCGTTATAAGGAGATTTCGTCGCGTTATAGGAGAACGTTCCCAGTTTTCACCACGCGTTATATGGAAATCGCGTTTTAAAAGTGCCGCGTTATAGGAGAGTTGACTGTAATTTGAATTATGCAATTCAAATATTTTGAAATTCGAATATGTTGAACTTTTGTGAGAGTAAAACTCCATTTCTCTTGTATTGAAGCGATGCTATTTGACGTTGAAATTTCATCATCTATTATCAGATCTACATAAGTTAGACATTGTTGTTTTTATTCAATTTTCAATTCTAGTGTATATTGTTTAGTTTGAAGTTTGCTCTACGAACACATATTTTACTGTTTTCCATACTCTACTGATCTACGAGTTTGGACGACAATCTCCAACTAATTGAGTGCCCAAACCAATTTATATTCTAGATTTTATTTGAATGGATATTTCTGTTTATATAAAAGACATTACCTGCATTTCATGAAACCGTGTGATCCGGATTCGCATAAGTTTTACATGTAAAATGAGATCCAACTTTGTTTTTGGATCCCAGTTTGCATGTAAAACTTAAGCGGATCCGGATCACACTGTTTCATGAAATGCAGCTAATGTTTATGTACATTAATATGGTAATTAAAAGTTATAAACATAGTTTTAATTCTAATATAGATGTCCATGTAACATTATATTTGTTTACAAGTTAACAGAATAATAATTTAATTTTAAGCACTTTTGGTGTTTTTTTTTAGATGCTGTCGCTTTGAAAGTGAAAGAAAATGAAAATTTTTTTCTTTGCTCTGTCCAGCACAAGTTTTGTTAATTTTCCCTTAATATATAAAGAGCAAAAGCCGCTACCGAAACGTTGGCATCCAAAAACACCGACAAAGTTGACAAAAAGTACCTTATTTATTATAAAAAACGCTGAAAATTAAAATTAAAATATTGTTCTGTTAACCTGCAAACAAATGTAATTTTGCATGGACATCTATATTAGAATATAGGGTTGGGTTGCCAACTACTACAAAACATAAACCCGAATAAATCTTATGCAAACCCGAAGATTTCATTAAATATCATAAATTTCGATAAAAAATCTGAAAGTATTTATAAAATATGGACTTAAAACCTCCTACTCCGATATGTCAAAAACTTTGGTCGGTGGGAAGGCCGAAGGGTTTGGTATAGTGATTGATGAAGACTGAAATATCTAATTTGTTTGTCGTTTTCAATTTTCCCTAAAACATTTTAATGGCATACAGATGGACATTTTTGTTTGCCCAGTCAGACTGGTTATGATCCAAAACGTCAAGAAATGCTTGTACACTTGTTGAGAAATAATTGTACACATCCCCAACCTCAATTTTTTTGAAGTACCTTTTACCATTATTTAGCTTCGTTCTCCAACTTCGTAATCGATATCATTAACATCCTTGGTATCTCAAAAAACTTTCTTGGCATCCAATACCATCTCAACCAAAACAAACCTCATATACTTAAGCTAGGTGAAACACAAGTTTTAAATATCAATAATTTACGATTCGGTTGTAAAAATCATTCTCCGGAGCTTGCATTTTTAAACACCGTATTGTAATGATATACATATATACACAAGGATTTTAAACATACAAAGCTCCCCCAGTATGATACAAGTAGTTTTTCTGTATTCTGCTTTATCTGTCTCAAAGTCATCGCAAATAAACATGACATCTATTTGTGTTATTTACACCGTAGTTCTCCTTACCACCATAATCACCCCTTGGGCGCATTTAATTCTCTTAAAGACACAATTGATAATATCTTCATCACTGCACCTAATCCAGTCCTCACGGAGAAATAGGGTAAAGCAATTCATGACTTTGGTGAGTCTCATAACATTTCCCTTGATATATCCAAGGCGTTTGATAGAGTTTGACATCGGCTCTTATCAACAAATTAATTTTATTTTTAGTCTTTTTATCCCAGAGATATCTTAGTAGTTGGTGTTGTTTCGGATAATTTCTCAATTCAAGCCAGCATTCATCAGGGTTCGGTTCTTTCGTCAACCCTTTTTCTGATCTTTTTTAACTGTTTGTTATCTAGCACCACAAGCCCAATATATAGCTCTTCCGAAGTTCTATCTAATATTCATATTAAGAGAATGAAGAAGAAAGGAAGAAACAGCCATCTAGTCTAACTGCTAATTATACTCGTAGAAAAATGGTTCAATCCTTGGATCTTGAATCAATTCTGGACTTAAATCTAGATCTTGAATCAATTCGGAACTGGTGTATACTGAACCTTATGACATTTAATCCTAGTTTTGTCCTATAAAACCTCACTCTATAGCTCCTGTATAGAAAAGTTTTCCAGACTAGCATTATTAAACTCCCTGCACTTAACTATTTCGTACTAATATCAACCACAAACGAAAATGGCATGATCATATTTGTTCTGTGGCGAAATTAGAGTCCTAACGACTTGGCTTCGTACGTTGTAGTCAAATTTTTGTCTCTCTATCTGAAATAACTACGATGTATAAAGAATTTATGCGACCAATCCTCGAATTCTACCCCCAATTTATGGGTTGCAGCATACCAGAAACCTCTAAATTTTGTCGACAGAGTTCATAGGCATGTTAAAGCCGATTGATGATCCAGTAACATCAGGTATAGATTCGCTGCATCATACAAGAGTTGTAGGAGCGTTTACGTAATACTACGCTATGCTCTAAAGAAATTAATCACTTAATACCTCCGTTACGTAGATCTTCACGAGCCACAAGCAATTTTGGCATTCTTATAAGCATACCTTAGAGGTCTCATATGTGGAAACATCTATTTATACCAATTCCTTCTTTTCTCATTTCGTATACTGGTGGAATCGATTAACAAAAAATGTTTTCAAAATGGCTTCAATTACAACTATACTACATGATTATATAATATGAACAATTATTAAATCCAAATAACAGAAGTGGTTCAAGTGTGAACACACTTTCCTTTTAACACAAAACACCTGCGTTCGATTTACGGCGAAGGTTGTGGAAACATAAAATAGATCTTAGTATTTTTCTAATTATTTAATTAATTAAAAAATTATCCATGAGGTTTGCAATACTATTGCAAATACAATAATATGTAATTGTAATTCGGCAACCACTAAATGTGCCGAATGCAACCACTAAATGTGTAAATAAGAACAAAGTGTGCAAAGAAATGTATTTTAAAAAGCTTCCGTAATATATTTCCATATGCTTCCTAGTGGAGTACGGCTTATGATGATGATGGTAAACCAGACTTGTAGTTATTACTTTCACTTCGTATAATATGCCTCTTTACTCTTACCTGGTTTTAAGAAATATGTTAATGAAGTTACTAAAACTAAAAATTTAGTTTCTGAAACACTTAAAGATGAACTACTGGATTAAAAATTATCTGTTTTTATATTGTCTACTTATGAGATGCAACTATTTTGTCATCAGATACAATAAAATAATCCTTTAGTTCCATTTCTTCATAAAAATAATTTAACAATTCATTTTATTTCAATTTTAAAAACAATATGTACGAAAATCATTCAATCTGATATTTTCGAGTCAAGGTTTTTGTTATATTAACGATTAAAAATGTTAACAAATGAATAAATGTACACTTTTATTTTTATTAATTTTTCTATCAAATCCAAAATACCGTAAGTAGTATAAAAATTTTCTGAAAAAATAAAAACCGAATTTTTTTACCGTAATATTCTAGATACACTATCTATTACACATTTTAAATTGATTGTTTTCCATTTTTTCCATTTTTTTAGCGAAAAACTTCCATTTTTTTCAATCTGACTCTAAAACGGGAGCCCTGTAATTGTTGTTTTTTATATCTATTGCGGCCTAAAATGCCTGTTTGACCTAATTATAAGGCCTGTAAAATGTCCATTCGATGGTCACCAATGCGAGGTGGTTTTTTTTATTAAAACCCTATACCTTTCGAAGCACATCTGATAACGTTGCAATTTTGTATGACATACTCCAAAGAGTTTTGTTCTGCAATCAGTACCATTGCAACTTTTAACAATTTCAACATACAACTTTTTTACTCACATCTTAATGTTGGCGGCTCAAATAAGCCAATCCACCCTTAAAGTAGCGATTTTGGAAGTGCAGTTTGTATCTGTTATAGTTTGTTACTATGAAATGTTGTTAATATTGCCGAAAAATGTATGTTTCTTTCTATTTTGTATAGTTTGATGAACCAAAAACAGCTATACCATTTTGAAAACCATATTTTTAATTTTTGGTGCATGTTTGGTGCATTATTGTCAGTTTCAGAAATTTTTTAGATATAAAAGCAAAACTGATTGTTTTTTTAGTACAGAAAAATCGTGAACCTATAGCGCCATTTTGAAATATTAAAAACAATTTAGCGCCACCTTGAAATATAATACTTCATATAAAAACAAATTAAAAAAGGTTAATCAAGGTTCAATGTTTTTTGCATATGGTGTCAAACCATCTGCAGGCTTAGAATATATCGAGGGTTTTGTATAAAAGATATTACGACATATCACATAAAAAGTAGGCTGTCACGGAATGTCCAAGCCTATGTGACAAAACAAAAAAGTTTATAGATGATAGAATTTATAAAATAATTTGTTTTTTAATTTTTAAAAAACCCACACATACACATGCAGATGACATAGTCTTAGTTGCTGTAGCCAAGAACCTCACTGACATTACTAGCAACTGTAACCAGACCATAACCAGCGTTGGAGCATAGCTGAACAATACAGGACTAGAATTGGCCGATCACAAAACGGAAGACGTATACTAATTAGTAGCAGAAAAATGGTTGAATTGAAAGTATCGATAACCAGGTTGACCACCACAAGTCGCTGCTGAAGAGGTAAAACTGCCACGCAGCACCAGAACCATCCTAGCGCAGTTAATATCCGGTTGGTCACGCATCTAAAATAACTACATGAGTAGAATTGACCATGAAATTGTTGACAAGTGTCCCATATGTGAGGACACGCCACATGATGCTAACCACCTTTTCAATTTTCCAGAGAAACCAACCGACCTGACGAAGGAAGATCTGTGGTACCGCCCAAGGGCAGTAGCAGAGTTCCTGAATCTGGACTTGGAGCCGGAAGAATAGCACCACAACTCGTCACTACAACAACAACAACAACAACATAACCAGGTTGAACCCAGCCAGCACACTTAGTCAAATTTAGGTAAACCATTTTGGGATTTGGTTAAATTTAAGTAAAAGTTTGGTTAAACATGTGGAAAAAGGTAATTGATGATTGTTTCAGCCTACACTAATTGGCTGTATTTTTAGTCGAAAATTATAGTTAATATGTTTTTGGTGTAAAAAAATAAGTTAATAGGTAAATTTAACATATTAAGTATACAAATTTAAGTAAAAAAATCATGTAATACAGATAGTACATGTATTTCATGTATTAAGTGAAAATTTAAGTTACAAAAGTGTATCTTACATGTATTTAACTTATTACCTGTTGTTTAGCTAGCGGCAGTTTAGCTGACATTGCAACAGTTATTTCATGAAATAAGCTAAATAGCCTAAAATTAACATAACTACGGAACATTGAAACTTAAAAAAAATTCTCAGACTGTTGTTAAGTTAAATAGGTCGAGTTTTACATGTAATATTGCATTTAATTTGGTTTAGTGAACGAATGTTAACTAAATTTTTGCTGTCTTTTTCATATAATACATAATTTAATAAGTATATGTGTTTATAAGTATCCATAAAGATTTATAGCAAATCTCGTTTTCCGATGACATTTATTATTAGTGCGCAGTATATTGATCAAATCGCTCGGATACAGTCTTTATTATATATTTCTCTCACTAACGTATTTTTAAATAGTAAAAAATGCCCTTGAAAAACGGTCGATACAACATAATGCGGCGGAAGAGAGCGGCCGAATTCGAAGCAAGATTTGATGCATCAAATGTGTCAACGGATGAAGAAATGGATCGGCCACCGCCATAACAACTGAATGCCATTTTTGAAAATAATTTGCCAGCAGAAAATGCTATGATCGAAAATACCATCCCCGTTAGTGTTACTTGTGATGAAAATGTAGAGTGTGACGATGATTGTACATCCCAAGTTGGTGAAAATGCTGAATGTTTATTATCAGAAGCAGATATTGCTGAGGAATTGATGCGCGAACACCTGGAATATGAGCATAACGCTCAAACTAAAATAGATCTGTTGAACGAACTGAGGCAATAGGCTTTGCAAAACAAGATTTCATTAACAGCGTTGTCACAACCACTGAAATTGTTGAACAAGGTTGGCATTGAAAATCTACCATTGGATGAACAATGAACTGTTGAACCTGTTGAACAATAAAGAAGGAAACATAAAATCTAATTTATTTAACCTAATAATTAAAAGACCGCCGAACAACATATAATAAATAAATCACCTAAACTATATTTATGACTGAAGGATATTGTTTTATTAGATTCATTCATTTTGCTTAATATTTTATAATTTTCTGTAGTTAGATTATTAATTTTTAAAAATGGGTTTTTATTAAGCCACCGGTATATAATGGAAATATGGAATGTATCTTACTTTAAAATTTAGCTTTCGAAATGCGTATATAGTAAAAAATAATAAAACTCAGTAAACAAGAATAAGGCTTTTTCATTCATTTTTAAAAAAATTTTGTTTCTTATAATATTATTTTTATGCTTTTTTATGGTAGAATGACAGCCCGATAATAAAGTAAGGTTAAAGAAAAATGGATGGTTCAATTACATGTAATTCTCATGAAAAAAACATGTAATAACTACAATATCTGACTTTGGTACAGTAAAATTACATATAATTTGCACTTGCTTAGTTTTGTATTCAGCTGTTACATGAAATATACATGAATTTACTCTGCCAAAGTCAGATATTATAGCTATTAAATGTATTCTAGATAAGAATTATATGATCAATTTTCCACTTAATAGCTAGATAATTTACATGTATTAAATAAAATACGTGAAAAAATTTAGGTTAAATTTAAGTTATTTCATGAAACACCTGACAAAATTTAACTTAAATAACAGGTAAATAATTTTATGGCTAGGAATTATGGATACGATATTATCTATCTCCCAAACTAATGCATTTAAGGACAAAATAGGTTTTTATGACAATTTCTAAACCGACTTCAAATAAACATTTTTAAATATACTTTGGAGTGTATTTTTGAATGGATTTAAATGTTCATGTATAAAGAAAGGTTCGATCTTTTTTATACATAAAAAAAAACAGAAAAAAATAATGAGAACAACCCCTAAAAATACAATTAAATATTTATTTTTTTATAAACTGAATACTTTAATTTTCAATTTTCTTTTCGCTATTCGATAAAAAACATTAATTATTGAAAATATAATAATAGTTTGTAGTATACTATAATGTAAGCTTATGTGATCATGAGGGGCATACATTTTGTGGTTTGCATGTATAACAAATAAGTTAAATTTAACTAATAATTAGCTAAAATATAACATAACATTTGCACTTATTTAACTTAAAATTTAGTTAAATTATAGTTAAACTTAATCACATATTAGCCAGCATATTCCATAAAAATTACATGAAAATTTAACCAATATTTTTATGGAAAAAGTACGACACTTAGGTTACATAAATTTATTATACATAAATTTAGGTTAAATGAGAATGTTCACTAAAATTTTGTACAGATAATATCAACCTATATTTAAGCTAAAATCCACCTATTGTGTTAGCTGGGAAGGACAAATCATAACATCTGGCCAGCACCTGAGGTATCTTGGAGTTCCATAGACTCAATTCTTTAAAGACTACTTGAAGTACGCTGGTGACAAATCCAAACGAGTGGGACTGCTCTTGCAAAGTTTATGCCGAGCAATAGCAGTCCTAGACAACCGATCAGGAAGCTTCTCTATAGCGTTAGCACATCAATATTGAAGTATGCGGCACCCATATGGGTTTCAGCAGTGAAAACACCATCTTTTGTTAGAGTTAGACCTATCAAAAAGACCTATCGGCCTACAGACTGACATCGTTGCGCCTATGCTGCTGATGAGGGCGTGAATGCTATTGCGAGTAGTATGTATGCCGATCGATAATACAGTAAAAGAGGCATCGGCTCTGCGTATAGCAACACAAAAAGATAGTGGCCGACAAACATGCAAAGATTTCATCAAAGACAGATAGAATAACAAGAAAAATGGGAAGTTTGGACATAATGAATGAGATAATCAAAATTATGAGTTAGGACGAACGAAGAGCAGCCATGCTCAACACTACGCAACAAAGCCACGACAACAAAACATTATAATACAAGAGAGAGTACTACTCTCAACCCCTGCCTTGCGAAGGAATGTCTTAATTGGTGGTACCGCAAGGACACAACAGGATCACGAGCAAGGAAGATGGGTTTACCCGGTAAAATCCCGCGTGTCGCTTTTAAAGTCGGGTCTCCAACTTCCAAAATGGATTTTGAAACGTTCGATGTTTCTGGAATATCTGGAAATATTATGATTTTATCACGTGTTATCATCGCGGATAGTTATGTATTATACTATTCTGTATAGATGTCCATTTTCTTGTCTGGTTAATTTGAATTTGGAATAGATTTAAATTAAATTAGCTAGCTAGAAATATTTCAACAAGATTGTAAAGACCAACAAAATCTATTTGGTCTTATCTATCTATTAAATAGACATTTTCGTTTAAACTCTAAACCACACAGACTTCACAGTATTCATACTATAAATCTATAACATTTTGCACTTTTATTGAAACTAATATCACTATTATATTTTATTATGCCGGATAGCTAAAAAAAAAACTATGTGAAACCTGAAAACACGGAATTTACACGACAAACAAACTATCACTTGGAAATCTCGTACATGAAAATTACAGAAACATTAATTGCTAACAAGAGTATAATTTAATCAAACAAAATTAAAAATTATACAATTTAAAAAAAGCTTACATATATTTTACTTCTTGATGAATGTTGTCTTCCGTTTTATTCTACGTTTTCGTTTACCTTATGTGATAACTCCCTTCATTATTTGCTGATTGTCTAATATATTTAGCACACTCATTACATGGAAACAGTGCTACATACATTGTGCTTTCTTTGAACCATTTTTATTTAAAATCGCATTCACTTCTGCATGCACCACGTATAAATATTTATTGTTTTAATATATTAAATTCTTTACCCCATGGAAATTTATCATCACTGCAGCCAATTGGAAATCCATTCCCACAGTTTTATTGTCGTTGTTTACGATAATGACACCAACTTGTGTTGTTGGATCTTTACTAGTTTTTGCTGCCAGAAATGCAGTTGCCATAAAATATTCAGACCAATGAAGATAATCACCACGCTTTTTAATTTATAATTTGTTTTTCTTCTTCTCACAATAATCAAAATAAACTATTTTCCCCAATGATTTTGAACCAATCAACAACATCATCACTATTTTTCATGAGAAATAAATTTAAAACAAGACACAATCATATTTTTTCTTAACATTTTTACACAATAAAATTGATTTTATTTATATATTATTTAAACAGAGAAAACTTAAATAACTTAAATTTTACCACATAGTTAAATTAAATTTATAACAACAATATTTGTTTCTTTTAATTTCCAAATTTATACTTATACTGCCTTATGTTACGAATTTTTCGTTTTTATAACATATTTTTAGATTTTCTGTTTCCCTTTCCATAAACAAATCAAGTTAAAAAAAATCATGTATCCAAACATGTTTATTGTAATCGAAATTAAATGACGTAACCAAATCTCAACAGTAGTACAAAAAAATGTAACTACGGTTATCATAATTTAAGAAAAATAACAAAACTATTATTAAGTTCGAAAACTATTATTTTCAGAGTAAAGATTAACATAGTCCGCCGTAACAAAACCAGAAGAAACGAAGACAATGATGGAGGCTACATCACTATCTGCTGTTTATTCTGAAAGAAAAGGACTATGACAATCGCCTATCCCGACTCTCTACAAAAATTGTTTTGATTATATAAATTGTTCATAATTGAATGATGAAACAAACCGAAGAAAAACAGAAAACCTGATGTTTGAAAAATATGCTATACATATATTAAGATTATTCAAATTATATAAATTATTTATCAAAATTTCCTAACATTATGCATCTTATAATTAGTTTATGTGACTTAACACCTCTAAAGAAAAATATTTATTTATTTAAAATCAAAAATAAAAATATTTGATTAGTGGTTTATTTATTAGGTGTTAAGTCTTAACTCAAAAATATTTATTTATTTTAATAAAAATATAAAAATATTCAACAAATTATTTATTTATATCTTGATGTAAATTTACTTACTAAATTTTATTTAGTTAATTTATCTTAAAATTATTTATATTCTAAAAAAAATTTATCTTATTTAATAAAATTTATTTATTTAATTTTCAAAAATTATTGTTTTATTTAATTTATTTTGAAAATAAAATATATTTATTTATAAATTTTGGTGTTCAACGTATATATGTTTAATATATATACATTGACTCTGATCTATTTGATAAAATTGTCTTATCGTCCTCGATTTTATTTCTCAGAAGTTATTCTAACAAATAAAACACCAAGCTACAGATCAAATATCTCTATTTGTTATAGATATTTCAGTCCTTATTTGGGACCTTCTTCAGTATATTATTTCGACACTTTATCCTGAACAGATTTTACTTAATGATCATTAAGTAAAATCTGTTCAGGATAAAGTGTCGAAATAATATACTGAAGAAGGTCCCAAATAAGGACCGAAATATCTATAATAAATAGAGATATTTGATCTGTAGTTTGGTGTTTTATTTGTTAGAATAACTTCTGAGAAATAAAATCGAGGACGATAAAACAATATATTTATTACTTCGGTCTGAAAGACCTAAGTATTACATTCATGAGCCAAAAGTGAAATTCTTACCCCCAATTTTTTTGGCATTTCTCGACGTTTTAGGACCTACTGATTCTAAAAAAGCAAAAAAAAAAAAATGTATGTCTGTCTGTCGGCCGGCCGGCCGTCACAACCTACCAAATCTAGAAAACCGCTGGACGGATTTGAAAATTTTTTTTTTCTAAAAATAGGTTTACTTAATAGGAAGAGCCGAAAGGACCATGTGTTCGATAACTGTACCGGAAGTGTGTCAAAAAAATCGAAAAGGTGTCAAAACAAGGAAATTTGCATATTTTTTGCTTAAAAAACGTTCATTTTAAGTGATTACGAGTAGGAACATTGAATTTGGAGAAATTTTGATGGTCTGGATTGGTATGTGAGACCAAAATCTAGATTATTGCATTATAAGTTTGTCAAAAAAATGTTGTCAAGTGTGTCAAAAGAAAGATTTTTATTTATTTTTTTACCTAATTTTTTGGAAAAAAAATAAAATTAATTGTTTGTTTGAAATGAAGTTTTATTATTATTATTGAGAATTATGGCATTATAAGTTTGTCAAAAAAATGTTGTCAAGTGTGTCAAAAGAAAGATTTTTATTTATTTTTTTACCCAATTTTTTGGAAAAAAAGAAAATTGTTGGTTTGAAATGAAATTTTATTATTATTATTGAGAATTATGGCATTATAAGTTTGTCAAAAAAATGTTGTCAAGTGTGTCAAAAGATTTTTAATTAGTTTTTTACCCAATTTTTTGGAAAAAAATAAAATTGTTTCTTTGAAATGAAATTTTATTATTATTATTGAGAATTATGGCATTATAAGTTTGTCAAAAAATGTTGTCAAGTGTGTCAAAAGAAAGGTTTTTATTTATTTTTTACCCAATTTTTTACAAAAAAATAAAATTAATGATTTGTGACATGATATTTTATTATTATTATAGAGAATTATGGCATTATAAGTTTGTCAAAAAATAATGTCAAGTGTGTCAAAAAATGATTTCATTTATTTTTTTAGCCAATTTTTCGGAAGAAAATGTAGCTGTTTTTATGACGTAAATGTAATTTAAAATGAAATTGGACATGGAAATTTTTGAATTTGTTATAGTTTTGGAAATATTTTTGGAATTTTGAAAAAGTTTGTATTTTTGATTTTGTAATAATTTTTACAATATTTTTAGAATTTCGGCAAAAGTTTTAATTTTTGATTTTGTAAGAATTTTTGGAATATTTTTAGAATTTTGGAAAATTTTTAATTTTTGATATTATTATAATTTTTGGAATTTTGAAAAAAATTTCAATTTTTGATTTTGTAATAATTTTTGCAATATATTTAGAATTTTGGAAAAAGTTTGAATTTTTAAGAATTTTTGAAATATTATTGGAATTTAGAAAAAATTTAAATATTTGATATTATTCTAATTTTTGGAATATTTTTGGAATTTTGAAAAAGTTTGGTTTTATTTAATTTAACAATGTTTTTGGAATTCTGATTATAATTTTCCGTCAACGTATTGATGTTTCGTGTTAGTTTTGTAATAAATTTCTAAACAGAGATAAAAAAATACTTGTACTTTAACAAAGAGTTGTGTTTGATATACACCGCTTCCCAAAACTAAAAACCATGTCCTCATAAAAGTTTTTTGCCGAAAACTATATCAAAATCCTTAACCCAGACCGAAGTCTTGATATCTCAGAGCTGTGAGATTTCAGCCCCTCCATATTTTATTTATTTATTTAAAGTATTTGTTTATTTACTTATTCTATTTAGAAAAATTTGTTTAGTTAAATCTTCAAAAGTTATTTTTATTTAAGAAAATTTAACAAAGAAATTTTTGTTTAATTTATTTATTCCTAAAATTATTATTTTCAAAAAATATATTCTATCTAGAAAAATTCGTTTAGTTAAATCTTCAAAAATTGTTTTTATTTAAGAAAATTTAACAAAGAAATTTTTGTTTAATTAATTCATTTATTCCTAAAATTATTATTTTCAAAAAATATATTCTATTTAATAAATTTTATTTATTTATATTTTCAAAAATTATTTATTTTATTTACGAAAAATTGTTTATTTATTTTAGTTTTGTTCAATGTAGAAAAGAGATTTCCAAGTCAAGACTTGTTTGTTGAAAAAAAAAACAACCGAAATATGATACAAATGTCCAATGTCATCTAATTCCACTCTTGAATTCTCACGCTTGCGAGCACTCCCCAAGAATGCATGTGAGAACCGACTAGATAAGCCCCTAACGACCAGATTCTACAGAACGGTTTCTCCCTAGCTTAAACTAAATAAAGGCAATCACAACTGTCACGATTAGACCTTAAGCTCATTTCTACTGACCCAGTTGTGATTCCTTACCCTAAAACTAAACTAAAAATAAATTACTAGAACTAATGACGATTTCTTGGAGAACGCTCCCGGGCGCCAGACTTCAAGTCGTCTTAAACTCCATAGACATTGTTCTATTGCAAATTTAAATATGTTCAAAAAGGATTAAAATTGAAATTGTATGAGGTGAAGCCTCTGATCTTGAAAAAAAATATAAAATTGGTTCTCCTCCTCAATACACCGAAGAAGCCTCTGAGCAAAGAATGGTACTACTGGTTTGCACCTAAGTACAAACACAGCAGCACCACTCACCGTCCCTGAGAACTTCCTCGCCGGAATGAAGAAAAGAAACCAATGTCCGTCGATCGCATAACCCCTATGGCCATAGGCGACCTAAGAACATCATCATGTTAAGGGAGAAGCCCCATGGATGGCTTATTAGGCCTACCAGTTCAGAAAGTTTTATTTAATTATATACTAAAACATTTAACAAATTTGTAAAATTAACAGTGTACAATTTAAACTATTCAATTCAAAAAAAATTAAAACCAATACTGGGTTTATTAAAAAAAAAATATATATCACATCACAAACCACTAAAACTGGTTTTATCAAAAATTTTACACACAAAAAAACCCACAAATAATTTCGCCAGAAATACTCATAAAAAAATTTGTTTAAATACTGTACATTATAAATTATATAATATTCAAAAAAAATTCATAAAAAAACCAAAACTGGTTTTGCAAGAAAAATAGCGCCAAAAAAAATATGACTCATATATTAAATTTTCGGAACCGTTATTACGGTTCCCAGGTCCGTTTCGGTTTCAAGCCACGTATAATAATTTGAACTTTTACGCGAAAATTTACTTTTACATCACATGAATACAAATTTAATTTTATATATAAAAACATTTACATTTTTTTTTTCATTTACAAAATTATACTGCACTTTTTGAGTTTTAAAATTATACTGATCTTATGTTACGAATTTTTCGTTTTTATAACATATTTTTAGATTTTCTGTTTCCCTTTCCATAAACAAATCAAGTTAAAAAAAATCATGTATCCAAACATGTTTATTGTAATCGAAGTTAAATGACGTAACCAAATTTCAACAGTAGTACAAAAAAATGTAACTACGGTTATCATAATTTAAGAAAAATAACAAAACTATTATTAAGTTCGAAAACTATTATTTTCAGAGTAAAGATCAACATAGTCCGCCGTAACAAATCCTAAATTCGTTCAGTACTATCAAACAATTTAAGATCGTTTCAAAATATTATCTGATCGTATGCGGCGTTCCACTGTATCCATAATTCGTATTTTGGTCAATAACGTCACATGTTATTTTTTCCCGCAAATCATTTAATAAGTTGTTTTATGTCTGTGTATAATCAACTGTTTTTTGATATTGCCAACATATAAAGCCAAAACTTGTAATATGAAGTGCTTATCAGCATCAACGCTTCTGCGCATGATCCATTTACTTTATTTTGACTTTTTTTAAACAAGTAAAACTATATGTGAAACGAATATAGTTTTACTTGTTTTAAGCAAAAGGCAAAATAAAGTAAATGGATCATGCGCAGAAGCGTTGATGCTGAAAAGCACTTCATATTACAAGTTTTAGGTGTTATATGTTGGCAATATCAATAATTGATTGAATTTCGAAGAAACTTATGCATAGTATTTGAATGGCTCTGTCTGTTTTATTTGTTTTATTTATGCACATGGCAAACGGCAGAATTGCAATGAATGAGTGAAATTTTTTTTTGCTGCTTGATAAATGTAAAGCCACAAGAGAGAGATAAATAGAAAGCCTTTTAAATATACATAGTCGTTGTATGAAACGATTTGGAGGACAAGAATCAGCTAAGTATTAACTTTCAAACGTTTATGTTTGCTAATTTGAGTTAAGTTTTAACTTCCGAAAGTGATCATAAAGTAAACCGTTGAATAAAAGGATTAATTTGATCAGTACAAATCTCTTCTACAATCAACATTTTAAGTTATTTTTTTTTTTGCAATTATTATTATTCTCATTTTCTTGTATTTTATATACAATAACATGTTTTCTAAGGTTTTGGTCTTGGAATGATGAATTAAACTAGATTGAATTAGAGATTTTCCTGGGCCAGAGGCCATTAATTGATGGTTTATTTTTACAAATTGTTAACATCCGGTATAAACAGAAACCTGTTTATAGCAAGGTTTTGTTCAAAGAAAATTGTTTTAACAAATCGATTAATTTCTATTAGATAAAGTCGTATTTTCTTAAAATCATTAAATCTCCTTTTTATCATCTATTAATCCGGAAAAAAACTGTAAGCAATTAAAAGTATTTCTTTTAACGTGATCTTCCAATATGTTTCGATAAAATTCTGGTTAGTTCTAATGTGGTTCAAAAGCAGTGGTTCTTAAACTTTTTACCCACCGGCATCCCTAAAATCTTGGGAACAATTTTCTCGCACCCCTCCTCCCCCCTCTCCGGTATATCATCAAAAATAAAACTCAATTTTTTTTAATTGTCAATATAACAATATACACTACAGCATTTATATTTTTTCTAAAATGAATCGTATCAAAATAACTAAAATTAACTAAAATTAGAATCCCCCTAAGGGGTGCGAGCATCCCCGGTTAAGAACCAATGTTCTACAGGGATAGTTTTTAAGTTGGTTTGATCTTTATTATCCAACAATTCAAGCATTTCAATTTTAGTTAGGAAATTTATGTTTTGGTTCCCTTGAATATTTCTATTAAATAATAATAAATTCACAAATAAATTGAAACAAATATATAGTTCCAAGTTATATAGAAAAAAATGCAACACAGAGGCTTTTTTTAAATATTTTGCTATTATGTTTTAATTTAACTTCAACGAAATATTTGTAATTTAACAACCAATTTGTTGGATTTCAATTTTAGTATCATTTCTTGTTACCCCAAACCAAAAAACTAAGGTAATAACCATATGTTCTTTAAATCTTAAACCACTTATTATGATTCAATCGCACTCTGGCTTTGCAACACCATTTCTAAATATAGTCAAAGATAAAACGCGAAAAATCCCAAATTAGCATATTTATGATATTACCATTTTATTTAAAAGCAAATGGAGATAAGGCAATGCCAAACATTTAAATGTATTCCAAAATTAGATATAAAAATTAATTCATGAATTATTAATTATTTTCTATTAAAAGCAACAATTTTTTTGATGAAGCAAACAGATTGCAACAGATTGTTTTAAATATTTAACAAACTTTTGCTAAAAAACAAGCATAAAGAAATTCTATAAGTTTAGGGGCATTTTAAGGGCAGAACTAAAAAAAATGCAAAACTACAGAAAAAAAATGCAAAGCTACAGAAAAAAAAATGCAGAACTAATAGCGTTTTCGTTTCTCCATTTAAGTTTTGACCTCAGAGCGGGCAAAACTCTTTTAGTATAGTTTTTTTTTTAGAGTTTTGCACTTTTTTCAGTTTTGCCTTTAAAATACTTGATAATCGAACAGAAAAAAGTCACATTTTTAGATCTGTCAAATATGTTTAACAATTCCTGCATCCCCTCCGATCACGTCATTTTCCGATGAGTTTCTATTTAGTTTTAATAATTAATGGTTTAATCTTAAAAAATTGTGCTACAAACAATATTAACTTCTAATTTTCATTAACGAAAATTTTGACAGCTGTAGAAAAATTATGCAATTAAAAACCGATACTTACCGACCTTGTTACATAAATTACTATTTTCAATTTTGAAAAGCATCAACATTATATAGTTATATATTTTTTTCAAAACATAAATTGAAAACATTAATCTATTCCTAATGCAATATATTGTTAGACGGTTATGAATTGAATGGATTCTGAGAGAAAGTAGAGATAAAGAAAATATTTTCTAACATAACCAAATTCGATTAAATAATAATACTATTTATTAATGTTATGTAATAAAAAAAATATTTTTTTTGAAAGGTTAGAAAATGTGTTTATAATAAAGATTGAATCATTTTCATGATTGAAAATACATAGTAGATTTTGCTACAAGAGATGAAAACATGAAAATTTGTTCACGAGACGCGTTAGAGTCGAGAGGCACAGTGAACGTAAAATGTTTTCATCTCGCGTAGGAAAGCAATTTTTTCTACGATATAGTAAATAAAAATATATAAACGATATTTTTCATAATTCATAATCTATTTATTTATCTAATATGAATTATGGATATTCTATTTTTTTTTATAATTGCTTTGCTTTAAAAACTTTGTAAAATTACATGAAAATGCCATAGCCACTACAATTTGTTATTTAACAAAAATGATTTTACGCTAGTGGAAACAATCCATTTTCACAGGGGATTAAGTTTGCATAAAAATAGACTTTTCATCTGCTATCGAAGAAAAAATTATAAATAATAAAAAATAAGAAGAAAATGTGAAGCAATTTTAAGGCAACAAAGATATTGAATTACATATTTAGATATCTGTTCAGTACTATTATTACTGTTTATTGGTTTCATTGAGTTTAGAAATCTATTATCGCGTATGGCGGGAATTGTATAGTTATACACATACTTCTTGCGCGTGCACTGGTTGCAATCTTTCAAACTAATTAATTTTATATTCAAAAAATAAAAATTCATTTTAATTAAATGTAGGAATTCAAATTGATTACACTAGTTTACAAGAAAAATCTCCGTAAGTAAACCCCAACTTTTCTTATAGATTTTGACCTGCTGAACACGAATATCATATTCATTTTTTAGGTTAGCTCTTGTTTTTTAGATATTCTCGAAAAACGAATTTTTACAGTGAACAAAAAGGTTATTCCGGTTTTTCGATCGCATATTTTACAAAACAAACAAATTTAATATATTAATGAAGCAAGTGTATATTAAAGATGCTAACAAACATTTTGAGCTTTTTTTTTTGAAAAAATCCATCAAGGATTCTGGAAGTTATACGAAAACAGTTGAAAAAAATCAAAAATTTATGTTTTTCTAAACTTTTTCTATATTCAACGCCATAAATTTTGAACAAACAATGATTGTAAATTTTTTTAATTTGTTGGAGCCTACAGTTTATTCAATATCCTTCCTTTTATGTTAAAAACACGAAATTTGGTGCAGGTTGCCTCAAGTTATTCAGGCTTTCCCAAAAAACGTCAAAACTCAAAATTTGGAAAAAAAAATTTTTACTAAGAATAATTTAAATTCTGCAACATAATTGATTTATATATGAGTCGTTCTATATGATTTTCAAGTTGCGAGTTATAGTCAAAACCTGGTCGTAACTCGTAACACAACGTTAAAACGTTAAATGAACATTTTCTCTATTGTACCATCTTGAATGTGTTAAGTTGCAGTTGACAACTATTTTTCGGCATCCACGGTTTATCTTCATTCAATTTTATGCCAAAGTAATGAAGGTATGCAATTCTTATATATGGAGTGATTTATTTAGCAGGATGTATTATGCGAATTCCACAAATAAAACAAAATGAATTTGGACTATTTTTACACTTGAAACTTCTTGAGAAGCCATTTAAATAAATTTAACTTTACACTATACTATTTTAAAAGAATTCTTAACTAATGTTTGAAAACGACTGAACTTGTAAAATATGATTTACGATGCGGCACAAAAAGAAAAGAAAAAATACATAAACGTGGTTGAAATAAGGAAAACTCAAAATGGCTCGCAGTTTTTTTTCGAAAATCTGTATAACAACTTATATATAAATCAATTATGTTGCAGAATTTAAATTATTATTAGTAAACAATTTTTTTTTTGCAATTCCGAATCACAATTCAACGTATTTCGATATTGTCAACAATGTCAAAAAGTGAGATTTTTCCGCACTGTTTTATTTTTCCGCACTATTTTATTTTTCATGGAAAATTTTCTCAATGCTAAGTTGATAATAGAATAGTACTTTGTGTATCTAGTTGCACAAAGTTGATTTCTTCGCGCACGCGTCGTAATTTCGTAACGAGTTGCACACAACGTTTTTTGCAATTCCGAAAACACAATTAAACAAAATTATTCTGCAGCCAAATTTTTTACAATCAACATTCATATTAAAATATAAGTAAACATTTCTATTATCAACTTAGCATTGAGACAATTTTCTATGAAACAGTGCGGAAAAATAAAACAATGCGGAAAAATAAAACAGTGCGGAAAAAACCCACTTTTTGATATTGTTGACAATATCGAAATACGTTGAATTGTGATTCGGAATTGCAAAAATGTTTATTTATATTTTAATATGAATAAATAAACAGAGAAAATTTTAATAAACAGAGAAAACTTAAATAACTTAAATTTTACCACATAGTTAAATTAAATTTATAACAACAATATTTGTTTCTTTTAATTTCCAAATTTATACTGCCTTATGCTACGAATTTTTCGTTTTTATAACATATTTTTAGATTTTCTGTTTCCCTTTCCATAAACAAATCAAGTTAAAAAAAATCATGTATCCAAACATGTTTATTGTAATCGAAATTAAATGACGTAACCAAATCTCAACAGTAGTACAAAAAAATGTAACTACGGTTATCATAATTTAAGAAAAATAACAAAACTATTATTAAGTTCGAAAACTATTATTTTCAGAGTAAAGATTAACATAGTCCGCCGTAACAAAACCAGAAGAAACGAAGACAATGATGGAGGCTACATCACTATCTGCTGTTTATTCTGAAAGAAAAGGACTATGACAATCGCCTATCCCGACTCTCTACAAAAATTGTTTTGATTATATAAATTGTTCATTATTGAATGATGAAACAAACCGAAGAAAAACAGAAAACCTGATGTTTGAAAAATATGCTATACATATATTAAGATTATTCAAATTATATAAATTATTTATCAAAATTTCCTAACATTATGCATCTTATAATTAGTTTATGTGACTTAACACCTCTAAAGAAAAATATTTATTTATTTAAAATCAAAAATAAAAATATTTGATTAGTGGTTTATTTATTAGGTGTTAAGTCTTAACTCAAAAATATTTATTTATTTTAATAAAAATATAAAAATATTCAACAAATTATTTATTTATATCTTGATGTAAATTTACTTACTAAATTTTATTTAGTTAATTTATCTTAAAATTATTTATATTCTAAAAAAAATTTATCTTATTTAATAAAATTTATTTATTTAATTTTCAAAAATTATTGTTTTATTTAATTTATTTTGAAAATAAAATATATTTATTTATAAATTTTGGTGTTCAACGTATATATGTTTAATATATATACATTGACTCTGATCTATTTGATAAAATTGTCTTATCGTCCTCGATTTTATTTCTCAGAAGTTATTCTAACAAATAAAACACCAAGCTACAGATCAAATATCTCTATTTATTATAGATATTTCAGTCCTTATTTGGGACCTTCTTCAGTATATTATTTCGACACTTTATCCTGAACAGATTTTACTTAATGATCATTAAGTAAAATCTGTTCAGGATAAAGTGTCGAAATAATATACTGAAGAAGGTCCCAAATAAGGACCGAAATATCTATAATAAATAGAGATATTTGATCTGTAGTTTGGTGTTTTATTTGTTAGAATAACTTCTGAGAAATAAAATCGAGGACGATAAAACAATATATTTATTACTTCGGTCTGAAAGACCTAAGTATTACATTCATGAGCCAAAAGTGAAATTCTTACCCCCAATTTTTTGGCATTTCTCGACGTTTTAGGACCTACTGATTCTAAAAAAGCAAAAAAAAAAAAATGTATGTCTGTCTGTCGGCCGGCCGGCCGTCACAACCTACCAAATCTAGAAAACCGCTGGACGGATTTGAAAATTTTTTTTTTCTAAAAATAGGTTTACTTAATAGGAAGAGCCGAAAGGACCATGTGTTCGATAACTGTACCGGAAGTGTGTCAAAAAAATCGAAAAGGTGTCAAAACAAGGAAATTTGCATATTTTTTGCTTAAAAAACGTTCATTTTAAGTGATTACGAGTAGGAACATTGAATTTGGAGAAATTTTGATGGTCTGGATTGGTATGTGAGACCAAAATCTAGATTATTGCATTATAAGTTTGTCAAAAAAATGTTGTCAAGTGTGTCAAAAGAAAGATTTTTATTTATTTTTTTACCTAATTTTTTGGAAAAAAAATAAAATTAATTGTTTGTTTGAAATGAAGTTTTATTATTATTATTGAGAATTATGGCATTATAAGTTTGTCAAAAAATTGTTGTCAAGTGTGTCAAAAGAAAGATTTTTATTTATTTTTTTACCCAATTTTTTGGAAAAAAAGAAAATTGTTGGTTTGAAATGAAATTTTATTATTATTATTGAGAATTATGGCATTATAAGTTTGTCAAAAAAATGTTGTCAAGTGTGTCAAAAGATTTTTAATTAGTTTTTTACCCAATTTTTTGGAAAAAAATAAAATTGTTTCTTTGAAATGGAATTTTATTATTATTATTGAGAATTATGGCATTATAAGTTTGTCAAAAAATGTTGTCAAGTGTGTCAAAAGAAAGGTTTTTATTTATTTTTTACCCAATTTTTTACAAAAAAATAAAATTAATGATTTGTGACATGATATTTTATTATTATTATAGAGAATTATGGCATTATAAGTTTGTCAAAAAATAATGTCAAGTGTGTCAAAAAATGATTTCATTTATTTTTTTAGCCAATTTTTTGGAAGAAAATGTAGCTGTTTTTATGACGTAAATGTAATTTAAAATGAAATTGGACATGGAAATTTTTGAATTTGTTTAAGTTTTGGAAATATTTTTGGAATTTTGAAAAAGTTTGTATTTTTGATTTTGTAATAATTTTTACAATATTTTTAGAATTTCGGCAAAAGTTTTAATTTTTGATTTTGTAAGAATTTTTGGAATATTTTTAGAATTTTGGAAAATTTTTAATTTTTGATATTATTATAATTTTTGGAATTTTGAAAAAAATTTCAATTTTTGATTTTGTAATAATTTTTGCAATATATTTAGAATTTTGGAAAAAGTTTGAATTTTTAAGAATTTTTGAAATATTATTGGAATTTAGAAAAAATTTAAATATTTGATATTATTCTAATTTTTGGAATATTTTTGGAATTTTGAAAAAGTTTGGTTTTATTTAATTTAACAATGTTTTTGGAATTCTGATTATAATTTTCCGTCAACGTATTGATGTTTCGTGTTAGTTTTGTAATAAATTTCTAAACAGAGATAAAAAAATACTTGTACTTTAACAAAGAGTTGTGTTTGATATACACCGCTTCCCAAAACTAAAAACCATGTCCTCATAAAAGTTTTTTGCCGAAAACTATATCAAAATCCTTAACCCAGACCGAAGTCTTGATATCTCAGAGCTGTGAGATTTCAGCCCCTCCATATTTTATTTATTTATTTAAAGTATTTGTTTATTTACTTATTCTATTTAGAAAAATTTGTTTAGTTAAATCTTCAAAAGTTATTTTTATTTAAGAAAATTTAACAAAGAAATTTTTGTTTAATTTATTTATTCCTAAAATTATTATTTTCAAAAAATATATTCTATCTAGAAAAATTCGTTTAGTTAAATCTTCAAAAATTGTTTTTATTTAAGAAAATTTAACAAAGAAATTTTTGTTTAATTAATTCATTTATTCCTAAAATTATTATTTTCAAAAAATATATTCTATTTAATAAATTTTATTTATTTATATTTTCAAAAATTATTTATTTTATTTACGAAAAATTGTTTATTTATTTTAGTTTTGTTCAATGTAGATAAGAGATTTCCAAGTCAAGACTTGTTTGTTGACAAAAAAAAAACAACCGAAATATGATACAAATGTCCAATGTCATCTAATTCCACTCTTGAATTCTCACGCTTGCGAGCACTCCCCAAGAATGCATGTGAGAACCGACTAGATAAGCCCCTAACGACCAGATTCTACAGAACGGTTTCTCCCTAGCTTAAACTAAATAAAGGCAATCACAACTGTCACGATTAGACCTTAAGCTCATTTCTACTGACCCAGTTGTGATTCCTTACCCTAAAACTAAACTAAAAATAAATTACTAGAACTAATGACGATTTCTTGGAGAACGCTCCCGGGCGCCAGACTTCAAGTCGTCTTAAACTCCATAGACATTGTTCTATTGCAAATTTAAATATGTTCAAAAAGGATTAAAATTGAAATTGTATGAGGTGAAGCCTCTGATCTTGAAAAAAAATATAAAATTGGTTCTCCTCCTCAATACACCGAAGAAGCCTCTGAGCAAAGAATGGTACTACTGGTTTGCACCTAAGTACAAACACAGCAGCACCACTCACCGTCCCTGAGGGAAGGGAATGAAGAAAAGAAACCAATGTCCGTCGATCGCATAACCCCTATGGCCATAGGCGACCTAAGAACATCATCATGTTAAGGGAGAAGCCCCATGGATGGCTTATTAGGCCTACCAGTTCAGAAAGTTTTATTTAATTATATACTAAAACATTTAACAAATTTGTAAAATTAACAGTGTACAATTTAAACTATTCAATTCAAAAAAAAATTAAAACCAATACTGGGTTTATTAAAAAAAAAATATATATCACATCACAAACCACTAAAACTGGTTTTATCAAAAATTTTACACACAAAAAAACCCACAAATAATTTCGCCAGAAATACTCATAAAAAAATTTGTTTAAATACTGTACATTATAAATTATATAATATTCAAAAAAAATTCATAAAAAAACCAAAACTGGTTTTGCAAGAAAAATAGCGCCAAAAAAAATGTGACTCATATATTAAATTTTCGGAACCGTTATTACGGTTCCCAGGTCCGTTTCGGTTTCAAGCCACGTATAACAATTTGAACTTTTACGCGAAAATTTACTTTTACTTCACATGAATACAAATTTAATTTTATATATAAAAACATTTACATTTTTTTTTTCATTTACAAAATTATACTGCACTTTTTGAGTTTTAAAATTATACTGATCTTATGTTACGAATTTTTCGTTTTTATAACATATTTTTAGATTTTCTGTTTCCCTTTCCATAAACAAATCAAGTTAAAAAAAATCATGTATCCAAACATGTTTATTGTAATCGAAGTTAAATGACGTAACCAAATTTCAACAGTAGTACAAAAAAATGTAACTACGGTTATCATAATTTAAGAAAAATAACAAAACTATTATTAAGTTCGAAAACTATTATTTTCAGAGTAAAGATCAACATAGTCCGCCGTAACAAATCCTAAATTCGTTCAGTACTATCAAACAATTTAAGATCGTTTCAAAATATTATCTGATCGTATGCGGCGTTCCACTGTATCCATAATTCGTATTTTGGTCAATAACGTCACATGTTATTTTTTCCCGCAAATCATTTAATAAGTTGTTTTATGTCTGTGTATAATCAACTGTTTTTTGATATTGCCAACATATAAAGCCAAAACTTGTAATATGAAGTGCTTATCAGCATCAACGCTTCTGCGCATGATCCATTTACTTTATTTTGACTTTTTTTAAACAAGTAAAACTATATGTGAAACGAATATAGTTTTACTTGTTTTAAGCAAAAGGCAAAATAAAGTAAATGGATCATGCGCAGAAGCGTTGATGCTGAAAAGCACTTCATATTACAAGTTTTAGGTGTTATATGTTGGCAATATCAATAATTGATTGAATTTCGAAGAAACTTATGCATAGTATTTGAATGGCTCTGTCTGTTTTATTTGTTTTATTTATGCACATGGCAATCGGCAGAATTGCAATGAATGAGTGAAATTTTTTTTTGCTGCTTGATAAATGTAAAGCCACAAGAGAGAGATAAATAGAAAGCCTTTTAAATATACATAGTCGTTGTATGAAACGATTTGGAGGACAAGAATCAGCTAAGTATTAACTTTCAAACGTTTATGTTTGCTAATTTGAGTTAAGTTTTAACTTCCGAAAGTGATCATAAAGTAAACCGTTGAATAAAAGGATTAATTTGATCAGTACAAATCTCTTCTACAATCAACATTTTAAGTTATTTTTTTTTTTGCAATTATTATTATTCTCATTTTCTTGTATTTTATATACAATAACATGTTTTCTAAGGTTTTGGTCTTGGAATGATGAATTAAACTAGATTGAATTAGAGATTTTCCTGGGCCAGAGGCCATTAATTGATGGTTTATTTTTACAAATTGTTAACATCCGGTATAAACAGAAACCTGTTTATAGCAAGGTTTTGTTCAAAGAAAATTGTTTTAACAAATCGATTAATTTCTATTAGATAAAGTCGTATTTTCTTAAAATCATTAAATCTCCTTTTTATCATCTATTAATCCGGAAAAAAACTGTAAGCAATTAAAAGTATTTCTTTTAACGTGATCTTCCAATATGTTTCGATAAAATTCTGGTTAGTTCTAATGTGGTTCAAAAGCAGTGGTTCTTAAACTTTTTACCCACCGGCATCCCTAAAATCTTGGGAACAATTTTCTCGCACCCCTCCTCCCCCCTCTCTGGTATATCATCAAAAATAAAACTCAATTTTTTTTAATTGTCAATATAACAATATACACTACAGCATTTATATTTTTTCTAAAATGAATCGTATCAAAATAACTAAAATTAACTAAAATTAGAATCCCCCTAAGGGGTGCGAGCATCCCCGGTTAAGAACCAATGTTCTACAGGGATAGTTTTTAAGTTGGTTTGATCTTTATTATCCAACAATTCAAGCATTTCAATTTTAGTTAGGAAATTTATGTTTTGGTTCCCTTGAATATTTCTATTAAATAATAATAAATTCACAAATAAATTGAAACAAATATATAGTTCCAAGTTATATAGAAAAAAATGCAACACAGAGGCTTTTTTTAAATATTTTGCTATTATGTTTTAATTTAACTTCAACGAAATATTTGTAATTTAACAACCAATTTGTTGGATTTCAATTTTAGTATCATTTCTTGTTACCCCAAACCAAAAAACTAAGGTAATAACCATATGTTCTTTAAATCTTAAACCACTTATTATGATTCAATCGCACTCTGGCTTTGCAACACCATTTCTAAATATAGTCAAAGATAAAACGCGAAAAATCCCAAATTAGCATATTTATGATATTACCATTTTATTTAAAAGCAAATGGAGATAAGGCAATGCCAAACATTTAAATGTATTCCAAAATTAGATATAAAAATTAATTCATGAATTATTAATTATTTTCTATTAAAAGCAACAATTTTTTTGATGAAGCAAACAGATTGCAACAGATTGTTTTAAATATTTAACAAACTTTTGCTAAAAAACAAGCATAAAGAAATTCTATAAGTTTAGAGGCATTTTAAGGGCAGAACTAAAAAAAATGCAAAACTACAGAAAAAAAATGCAAAGCTACAGAAAAAAAAATGCAGAACTAATAGCGTTTTCGTTTCTCCATTTAAGTTTTGACCTCAGAGCGGGCAAAACTCTTTTAGTATAGTTTTTTCTTTAGAGTTTTGCACTTTTTTCAGTTTTGCCTTTAAAATACTTGATAATCGAACAGAAAAAAGTCACATTTTTAGATCTGTCAAATATGTTTAACAATTCCTGCATCCCCTCCGATCACGTCATTTTCCGATGAGTTTCTATTTAGTTTTAATAATTAATGGTTTAATCTTAAAAAATTGTGCTACAAACAATATTAACTTCTAATTTTCATTAACGAAAATTTTGACAGCTGTAGAAAAATTATGCAATTAAAAACCGATACTTACCGACCTTGTTACATAAATTACTATTTTCAATTTTGAAAAGCATCAACATTATATAGTTATATATTTTTTTCAAAACATAAATTGAAAACATTAATCTATTCCTAATGCAATATATTGTTAGACGGTTATGAATTGAATGGATTCTGAGAGAAAGTAGAGATAAAGAAAATATTTTCTAACATAACCAAATTCGATTAAATAATAATACTATTTATTAATGTTATGTAATAAAAAAAATATTTTTTTGAAAGGTTAGAAAATGTGTTTATAATAAAGATTGAATCATTTTCATGATTGAAAATACATAGTAGATTTTGCTACAAGAGATGAAAACATGAAAATTTGTTCACGAGACGCGTTAGAGTCGAGAGGCACAGTGAACGTAAAATGTTTTCATCTCGCGTAGGAAAGCAATTTTTTCTACGATATAGTAAATAAAAATATATAAACGATATTTTTCATAATTCATAATCTATTTATTTATCTAATATGAATTATGGATATTCTATTTTTTTTTATAATTGCTTTGCTTTAAAAACTTTGTAAAATTACATGAAAATGCCATAGCCACTACAATTTGTTATTTAACAAAAATGATTTTACGCTAGTGGAAACAATCCATTTTCACAGGGGATTAAGTTTGCATAAAAATAGACTTTTCATCTGCTATCGAAGAAAAAATTATAAATAATAAAAAATAAGAAGAAAATGTGAAGCAATTTTAAGGCAACAAAGATATTGAATTACATATTTAGATATCTGTTCAGTACTATTATTACTGTTTATTGGTTTCATTGAGTTTAGAAATCTATTATCGCGTATGGCGGGAATTGTATAGTTATACACATACTTCTTGCGCGTGCACTGGTTGCAATCTTTCAAACTAATTAATTTTATATTCAAAAAATAAAAATTCATTTTAATTAAATGTAGGAATTCAAATTGATTACACTAGTTTACAAGAAAAATCTCCGTAAGTAAACCCCAACTTTTCTTATAGATTTTGACCTGCTGAACACGAATATCATATTCATTTTTTAGGTTAGCTCTTGTTTTTTAGATATTCTCGAAAAACGAATTTTTACAGTGAACAAAAAGGTTATTCCGGTTTTTCGATCGCATATTTTACAAAACAAACAAATTTAATATATTAATGAAGCAAGTGTATATTAAAGATGCTAACAAACATTTTGAGCTTTTTTTTTTGAAAAAATCCATCAAGGATTCTGGAAGTTATACGAAAACAGTTGAAAAAAATCAAAAATTTATGTTTTTCTAAACTTTTTCTATATTCAACGCCATAAATTTTGAACAAACAATGATTGTAAATTTTTTTAATTTGTTGGAGCCTACAGTTAATTCAATATCCTTTCTTGTATGTTAAAAACACGAAATTCGGTGCAGGTTGCCTCAAGTTATTCAGGCTTTCCCAAAAAACGTCAAAACTCAAAATTTGGAAAAAAAAATTTTTACTAAGAATAATTTAAATTCTGCAACATAATTGATTTATATATGAGTCGTTCTATATGATTTTCAAGTTGCGAGTTATAGTCAAAACCTGGTCGTAACTCGTAACACAACGTTAAAACGTTAAATGAACATTTTCTCTATTGTACCATCTTGAATGTGTTAAGTTGCAGTTGACAACTATTTTTCGACATCCACGGTTTATCTTCATTCAATTTTATGCCAAAGTAATGAAGGTATGCAATTCTTATATATGGAGTGATTTATTTAGCAGGATGTATTATGCGAATTCCACAAATAAAACAAAATGAATTTGGACTATTTTTACACTTGAAACTTCTTGAGAAGCCATTTAAGTAAATTTAACTTTACACTATACTATTTTAAAAGAATTCTTAACTAATGTTTGAAAACGACTGAACTTGTAAAATATGATTTACGATGCGGCACAAAAAGAAAAGAAAAAATACATAAACGTGGTTGAAATAAGGAAAACTCAAAATGGCTCGCAGTTTTTTTTCGAAAATCTGTATAACAACTTATATATAAATCAATTATGTTGCAGAATTTAAATTATTATTAGTAAACAATTTTTTTTTTGCAATTCCGAATCACAATTCAACGTATTTCGATATTGTCAACAATGTCAAAAAGTGAGATTTTTCCGCACTGTTTTATTTTTCCGCACTATTTTATTTTTCATGGAAAATTTTCTCAATGCTAAGTTGATAATAGAATAGTACTTTGTGTATCTAGTTGCACAAAGTTGATTTCTTCGCGCACGCGTCGTAATTTCGAAGCCGAGTTGGACAAAGTACGACTAGTGCGGAAAAAATCAATTTGTGCAACGAGTTGCACACAACGTTTTTTGCAATTCCGAAAACACAATTAAACAAAATTATTCTGCAGCCAAATTTTTTACAATCAACATTCATATTAAAATATAAGTAAACATTTCTATTATCAACTTAGCATTGAGACAATTTTCTATGAAACAGTGCGGAAAAATAAAACAATGCGGAAAAATAAAACAGTGCGGAAAAAACCCACTTTTTGATATTGTTGACAATATCGAAATACGTTGAATTGTGATTCGGAATTGCAAAAATGTTTATTTATATTTTAATATGAATGTAGATTGTAAAAAATTTGGTTGCAGAATAATTTTGTTTAATTGTGATTCGGAATTGCAAAATAGTAGTTTGTGCTACAAGTTTTGAAATGAAGATTTTTTCAGCACTAGTCCTAAGTAGAAAGAAAATTAGAACGTGTGCTGAAAAAAATTCATTTCAAAACGAGTTGCACACAACGTTTTCTGCGAAGTATTGATCGATCAACAATGTCTTGACAATTTATGCAAGTTGGATTATATGCAAGAAAAAAACGCCATTTGTTCTTGATTGTTCCCACACAACAAACGTGTTTTCATTTCACGTGTATTTTATTGAGAAACTGCAAAAAATGCGCTCAGAGGAGGATTCCGATTTGGAAGGAGCAGCAGAAAGAGCTTTGCAAGGTTTATAGCCGGTAATATCCAAAGAAAAATACGAAAAAACGCATCGAGCGTTCAAACAATGGTGCAGTGAAAAAAAATTAGAGTGATTGACGAAAATAAGTTGCTTTCTTATTTCGATACCGAGATGAAACAATTCCAATCGTCAACTGCATGGAGCATTTACTCAATATTAAAATCCACGTTGAACGTGAAGGACAACATCGGTATCTCAAAATTCAGCAATTTGCGAGCTCTTTTGAAGCGTAAAAATGACAATTATTTTGCGAAGAAATCAAGAATCTTCACCATTGAAGAAATCTACAAATTCCTGAAGGACGCTCCCGACGATGTTTATTTGGCTACGAAGGTAAAATTTGCTGATAATTTTTTTGTTTCATTTTCCTAACCTCACAATTTTAAAGTGGCCCTTATTGTCGGTGTCTATGGTGCTTTTCGACGAAGCGAATTGTTGAATTTGAACGTAAAGGATGTCGAGTACATGGACAATGGCATTAAAATTACCGTACCGAAAACGAAAATCAAAATCATTCAACAATTTGCCATCAACGAAGGAAGTGATCGGGACGTAAATTTGGTTGACATTTTCAAGATGTATTCAGGACTACGTCCTCATGGCGTTATCACCGACAGATTCTTTTTGGGTTTTCGTAAAGGCAAATGCATCAAACAGCCGATCGGCATTAACACGATTGGAGGCTATCCGAAAACAATTGCAATTTTCTTGAATCTTTCGTCACCGGGTGAGTACACTGGTCATTGCTTCCGTCGATCTGTAACGACGGACTATTTTCAATTTTTACTCTAAAATAATAGTTTTCAAATTCAATAATAATTTTATAAATTTTTTTCAATTATAATAAACGTAAACATTTATTTGTACCACTGTACAATTAAACTTTTTTTTTTGATGATTTATATAAACTCAATTTCAATTAAAAATACAAGTTTTGTATAAATGATTGGTCCGAGACCGAGATTTGCATCCACATTAAGTTTAAAATGACTTACGCCCGTGCATCATACACTATATTTTTTATTCGCCGCAAGCAAAATATTTAAAAAAGATTGTTCAATCTAAATCAAAATTAAAATTTTTTAAAATTTTGAAATAAAAATATTTTGTACAAAAGATTGAGAAAAGCTTCTCAAGAATATTAAAGTGTCGAAGGCAAACAAAATCAGATTTTGTTGAATTGAGGAAGAAGCCTTCCAATTGAGGAAACAGTAGACATTTTCAAAAATGGCGGTTATCAAGTGCTTAACTGTTTTGATGGAAACATTTTACAAACGTTGAATCTCTATATCTAGAAAAGCTTAAAATATGTAGAGTTAGTGAGGTTTTAATCATCCGGGAGTAGAAAAGTTGGGTACAAAAGGTTTCTGGCCATTGTCCACAACAATACCATTGGTTATTTATCAATATAACATTGTATAAATACCGTTTAAGAAGAAGATATTCATATGTCATCTTACAAACGAGCATGGTGTAGTAAATAGCATAGAAAAAATGTCATAGATTTGACGATGTTCTCTATACAAATACTCACAAATATTCCAAAAATTATAATAAAATCCAAAATTTAAACTTTTTCAAAATTCCTAAAATTTTCTAAAAATTACTAAAAAATCAAAAATTGAAACAATTTTCAAAATTCCAAAACTAATGCAAGAAATATAACAAAATCAAAAATTCAAACTTTTCCTGGAACTCTTAAAAGATTGCAATAAATATAACAAAATTAAAAATTCAAACTTTTCCCAAAATGCCAAAAATATTGCAAAAATTATAACAAAATCAAAGATTGAAACTTTTTTCAAAATTCTAAAAGTATTCCAAAAATTAATCCAAAATAAAAAAATTCAAATTTATTTTCCAACTGTTCCTGTTATTCAGAAGTCGTGGAATCGAATTTGGAATCACACAAAAAATTGATCAAGAAACATCTAACTAATAATTACAATTTTTGTCAAAAATGTTTCCCATAATATGTTTCTCGAAAAATTTGGAAACAAAATATATAAACAGAAATAGACATAAACAAAACTGTCTATCCAAAAAGGAACAAAAGTTGAAAATTTGTTGTTGTTGCTATTGCTTATTACGGTAGTCATAATTTGCAACGTCTACTGTGAGAAAAAAACATTTCTGTTTGTTTGTTTGAAACTGAGAAACGTTTGTATTAAAGTTTCAGGAACATAGCTGAATTGTTTTTGTTCTAATTAATAATTATTGTATTAAAACTTAATGATTTTCTTTGAACGTTTGACAAAATACTATTAAGTCGACATTATGCGAACAATATGAAAAAAAAGTTTCATATTTCTATTATTTTTTGGTAGACACTGCCTAGTGTGTCTATACCGACGCTTCGCCACTGTAATGGTTGTATTAGTGGAAATTGCTGTTACATGATGGAAAATGAAACAGAAGATCTGGAAGATTGTGTATATACGCGATCAAATTTGTTTGATCGAGAAATCAGTATAAATTTAAAATCAGTATATAAAATTGAATGTAAGTGATTAGAATTCATTTAAATTAAAATAAAACAAAGAAAAAATATTTTTATGTTGTAAAGTTAACTGTGGAAAAGAAAAAAATCACTAGAAATTTTATTAGAAATAAAACCAATAAATAAAATTAAATTAAAACAGTTTTGTGTAATGTTTTCTGTACTCGCAATTCATCGTAGCACATTATGGAATATTTTACTTGGTATTTACCCAAATGATGAAACTAGCGAATTTTTCTTTGTACAACGAAGTTGCTGTTTATAATGATCTGTTACATGCACTTCAGATTATTGGAATCGTTGACGAAAAAAAACACAAAAATCAAAAGTTTTTCACGCAATGTGGTTATTGGAAAATAAGAAATTACATTTGGGATTTAATATTAACGCTGATAGTAATTTTGTAACAATGACTGAAATTTTATTACAAAATTTCGAAGGATACGAAGAGATAACTTTCGGTGAAACTTGCTGGATAGAAAACGAGAAAACTAGTGGAAGATGCAATCATCTTAATGGATTTCTAGCCGATCAACCTTCAACATTAAGTGATGTAAGCTTTTTAAATTTTAATTTGTGTAATTTTTGTTGATTTATTTTTATACTAATAAATTATTTTTCATGTTAGCTAATTAATAGTTTTATTAAATTATTCATTCTGTGATGTAATAAGAGGTCTCCAAGTGTAAATTCTGTTTGTCTTAGATTCAGTTTTCATATATTTTTTTGAGCTTTCCGGTGTAATGTAATATTAATTATTCGTATAAAAGTTCAAATCAGTTCAGATCGTCTGCATCCTTGTTGGCAGATTCGGGTGTGAGTTTAACTACAATTAACTAACATGGTGGTTGAGAGTTTGATAAGGTTACAGAAAAATACATTCAACATTCGCTCAACAATAAACGTAAAATTGCTGAAAGCATCATGGGTTCGAAAATTGTTAGAGCTGATAACGTTTCAACAACCTCATCAACCACTGCTCAATCCAGTGAATCAATCATTGAAAATGGCAATGTTTCAGCCGGTACAACTGTTACAATAATTTCGAGTCAAACAAGCCGAACGTGTTTGGAGAGCCTTTGCCACAACCACCGATTCCTGGAGGATATTCATTCAATAACTTGCATAATTGCTCTTTCTACACTCAAAAAAATATGTAGGTAAAATTCAACGAACATTTGTCTGTTAAATTTATTTAAACGACATGTTGTTTGAATTTGAGGGTTTCAACAGACATATCTGTTAATTTTTAATTTGCAACAAACATGTTTGTTAAATATTTTTAACGACATTTACGAACTGTACGTTGATTTTCGTTGTTGAATAAGACATATGAAAACAAAGAATAAAACCATTGGCAGAATGCAGAGTAGTAGCCATTTTCATTATTTGTTAGTTAATTTTGATGAAGTTAGTAAAGTGCATAAAAATTAAGTTGTGTTAAATAAAAACTAGGTCAAATTTTAAAATAAAATGTGTCAGGTAATTTTTTGTGTAATGTAAACTAAATGCAATATTCAAGAAAGTTTAACGTTTTCAATTACTTAATTAATTAGAATATTATAACATAAAATTAAATATGAATTTAGTTTTAAAAAAAGAATGTTAAAAAAAAAAATTGCGAAAACGTTAAAGTTTTTACATTTATTAATAATATATTTCAAATCAGAATTCCAAAACTTCACTGGACTATAGTTGTTTAATGCAATCACATAACTCACACAGATTATAGGCCATCAACATCTTAAAGAAAAACATTATCAAATCAACTATATGGAAAGAAATTAAATTATTAGTAGTTTAATCAATGAGTGAATAATGAAGTAGTTTATTCTCAAGCAAAAGTTTAAAATTCGAGCGAGGCACGAGCGAGAATTTTAATTTGCGAGAGAATAAAATTCATTATTCACGAATCGATTACAATACTTTATTCTCTGACAAAGATTTTATTATAAAAAAGAATTGTGTATTATAAAAAATAAAAACATTTTCTTCAATTAAAACAATAAATCTTTATTGTTTTAATTGATAAATCAAATTTCTTAATAAAAAAACCCTGATGATAAAAAACGCCCTTCTCATACAATCAACCAAGTTCAACTAAACGAAATAAGAGAATTACTCAAAATTTGATTTTTGAACAAAATTTATCAAAGCAAATGTGATTATAATTTGAAAATAATTTTAATGAAATCAAAATAATTTGACCAATTGGAATCATACCAATTGAATAAAAGTTTCATTAGGCAATAGGTTAAGTTCATTAGGCTATAGGTTAAAAAACAATACAATAATACATACTATTATTATCGAAAAAACATACAAATAAAGCTGATATAATTAAATGGAAGAGAATAAAATTATTTATTTGACATATTATGTGCATTCAACATTATTATTTTGTAAAATAAATAAAATTCTTAAGGAGTATCAATACAAATTCGTGTTATTATTTTTGCTAGTTTTTTTTCAGATTCTTGGACCGATATAAAGGGTGTTTGTTACTATATATTTGATAAAATACTTTTTATATTTGATAAAATACTAATAAATTTGATAAAATACTTTAACAAACGTGTACGTTATTATAACAGTCAGATTGTGTGTTTTGTTCGTAATTATCAACAAACATGTTCGTTAAATTTACTTACTGTCCTTTGAAAATTGTTGGTAAAATTAAATCAACAGACATGAGTTGTTGAACTTAACGAACGATTTGTAGGATCAAAACCGATTGAAATGTATGTTGAATCAACAGAGATTTTCGTTGATTTTACATACATTTTTTTCTCAGTGTACTTTGGTCAAAAGCAGTGTTGCAAAACGTTACTCGTAACGTAACGCAAAAACGAAATAACGAAATGAAATAGCGTTATTTATAATAATTACATTAATAACGTTTTAAAAATTAAACTGTGTTACAATAACGTAAAACGTAACGATAACGTTAATAATTTATTCGTTTTTTTGGTATACTTTTTATATAATCATATGAAAATTAAAGCGCTAAAATCGGTTGTATAAAATCCAACTTATCTGCTCTTTTTCAATAGTTTTATTAGTTATGAAATTGTTTGATATTTGTAACAAAATACATAATGAATATATTGTAAGATTTTAAGTATATTTCAAGTAATATCAAGTCTGTTTCTGCTTTAACTAGCTGTTTCTGCTTCACATGTGTTTTGAGTAATTTTAAGAAAGAATATTACTATGCTGGCCGATATAAGAAATAATTCTGAAGATCTATTAAAAGTTACGGTTATAGTCATTAACAAACTATCAGATTTGCAGAAAACTCTTGATAAGAATGCCTATAGTTTTGTTAAAAACTAATTATTTTTAATTTGAAATGAGTTAAATTTTTTTAATGTATTTAATTATTTAGTTTTATTTTACTATGAATATATAAATTTAATATTTTTATAATTATACATATGCAAGAAATAACTATCCATTAGAGATTTTCGATTTTTGAGCAGTAGCTAACCTACTTAGCTTTAAACTTTTCATACATCTTTAAAATAACGTAAATATAACGTTATAACATAATAAAATATAATATTTTTGTGTTTCATAACGAAATAACGTACCGAAAAAATTAAAGTAATGTTATAAAAACGAAACGCATAACGTTACGAATTTTTTTTCCGTTTTGCAACACTGGTCAAAAGTAATGTTTACATTCATTTCTACTTTATTAATAAAAATGTTTACCAACACAAACGCACCGTTTCGTCTTTTAAATTAGCAGCAGTGCGGAAATGAAAAAGCAGTGCTGAAATGGAAAATCAGTGCGGAAATAACTCTTTTCCGTACTCGAGTGCAGAAAACGTTGTGTGCAACTTGTTGCACAAATTGATTTTTTCCGCACTTGTATATTTGTCAAACTCGGCTTCGCCTCGTTGGAAAACCTGAATAGCTTGTGCAACCTGCACCAAAATTCGTATTTTTCAACATAAAAGAAAGGGAATTGAATTCACCACGGGCTCCAAGAAATTAAAAAAATTTACAATCATAGTTTGTTCAAAATGTATGGAGTTGAATATGGAAAATTTTTTAAAAAACGAAAATGTTTGATTTTTTTCAACTTTTTCGAGTATAACTTCCAGAATCCTTGATGAATTTTTCAAAAATAGCTGAAAATGTTTTGTTAGCATCTTCAATATGCACTTGTTTTGTTAATACATTGAATTTGTTTGTGTTGTAAAATATACGATTCAAAAACCGGAATCACCGAAAAAATTGGTTTATCGCGAATATCTGAAAAACAAGAGCTAATCTAAAAAAATGAATATGATATTCGTGTTCAGCAGATCAACATCCACAATAAAAGTTGGGTTTTAGTCAGGGAGACAAAAAAAGATCGAAATTTGTAAGCTAGTGTTATGTTTAATAAATCTTGCTTGTTTAATTTATTTATTTTTCCTTTAAACTCAGAAGTAAAAATTCTTCTAGTAAATAGGATACCAAATAAAAATGTTGATTAAATTAAATTTTTGATTAATTTTGTAATTAAGTCGAATTTGTATTGGTTTATATACACCGTTGTTTTCATAGTGTGTTGTGTATTTATGTATGTACTTTGTTTCGGTGGCTGTAAATGTCAATGAGCCGCCACAGTATTATAATACAGAATGACTGTGTAGTCGAACTACAAACGCTGTAACAACAGCTCAAACACTAATTAATCATGATGAATTTATGATGGTTTTACAATTAATTTGTACTTCTGTAAGCAAAAAAGAGGTATGTACATTTCTCAGAATAGTCAATATTCTACGGTAGTAGCTAAATTTCACAAATATACCAAGTATAAGCATGGAAAAAATCAGTACATATATGAAACTTTTAACATTTATATTTGTGGAGTTGACAGACAACTACGGGAATGTTTAGTAAAAAAATTTCATTTAAATTAAAGAAAATAAAAATGATTCTCGAATCCGCTTTAGTGAACATTGAAATTTAGCTGTTTTTTTTAAATTTTAGACGAACTTACATCAAAATCCACTATTCTCCGTATGATATCGAATGTTCTAATAACTTAAACTTTAAAGTTTTATATACAAGAAAAGTATTAGGCAATTGGAATGTAAGATAATTTTAAAATCATGGTCATATAACGAAAACTAGTTTCTCAAGCATCCAAATATGTTCAGAGTTAAAAAAATAAATTTAAAAAATTTTTTATTGTATAAATTATAGTGTTGACTATAGATGGTTTTAAACTCGGTTCGATTCCCATCCAGGTTTTCCTTAAAACACTAATGTCGTCAAACGAAACTCAACCAGAAAATGGATTGGATTGTTAAAACTCATACAAAAATAAGGGAGACTTGTGGACAGCCTACACCCCCACATGGACTATCAGCATCCACAGGTCCACAAGAAAAATAGTTGTCTGCTTCAACTGCTGTTAAGATCCAATGTTTTCATTTCCCTAAATGTTTCCTAAAAATTGTAAGATAAACTATAAATAAGGTAAGATAAAATTTTGTGTCTACTATAAGAAAATCGTTGATCCCAACTCTCATAGCACAATTCCATACCAAGCAAATTCCAGTTTTCCAGTTCCGTATATAATATGGAAGTTTAAATCTATAAATTACTGATCCGTCAAAAAGTCGCAGAAATGGTCAGTCCGAGGTTGAATACAACAATTGGCACAGCTTGGAACAAAAGTAGAGCTAATGTTTAGTTCTGTCATGTTACTCCACCCCTACCTACTATTTAAATGCAAAAAAACATAAGCAATATGAACCAACCCCAATAGCAATACTAATCTAGAGATCAAAATACGTAAAGACGTGAGGTATTTTAATTTTAGAACAAAAATACATCGATAACAAATTAATAATATTTTAGACTTAAACAAATATTTAAAATTGTTGAAAACAAACGCAGATATTGTATAACTGATCAAATGTAATTAACATTACTTCTTTAAACTCAACATCTAGAGTGTTACTTTTAATTTAAATTTAAAACAAATAGTGTACATTCTAATTCATTGTCACATAATTATGAATTTTTTGTACATATCTACATCAATCCCTTTCATGTAACATAATCATAAAACAACTTAAGAGCAAAATCAAGCAATTTAATTACCTATTCCCCATACTGGAATTTTTCCATCAAAATTATTATAAAGTTGTTGTAAAAACCCCGCAAAAAAACCTGGAACTCCAGGATTACCAACCATAAATAAAATTATTTCTTTTTCATCCGTAAATTTTTCATGAATAGATTTGCCATATGTTATCACAAGTGTTGGAACTTCATTCACTTCAACAAATTCTTTTTTCATTTTGTATTTATTTTAAATTAATTTCCAAATAATTTTTGTTTTTTTTTTTTTTAATTTCAATCACTGATAATTTATGGATCACGTTAAACACAATTTCTTTTGGGCTTTTATAAATATCAATAAAAAAGGCACGTTTGAACAATAAATATTTTTATTATTAATATTGCAGATAAAAAAATCAAATTATTCCAACCGTTACAAAATTTTGATCGAAACTAATTAAACTTTTTTATCCACTTTATGGTCTTTTCTTTCTAAACATTATATTCATTTTTGGAGAGAAGGTAGATTTTGTTAATAAACAAAAATACAATACATTCACATCGTGGGGCATAAGCTGTGTGATAGTAAAATATTTTATTGAATAGTCGTTTAGTATTTATTAACCGTCCGTAGTTTGAGAACATGATAGACTTTTTGTCAGTCCCTGACATTTACTACTATTCATTGTGCAGCAATTACAACTCTAACATGTGATGAATCTTTTATTCTTTGTAGCTTAGCTTCAATATAAACGCAAGCAACAATTATTTAACCAAATACTTGAATAGCATTAGGTAAGAGCTCAAATCTGGGGCGGATACGTTTTTTCCACCGCTAATATTGATCGGATCAGGTATACTCTGAACAGGCCCTGATCAGTAATGTAAGCCCTCAAACTATCCAAACTGGATCAGGCAGTCATAAATACTCTATATAGGCAGTCATGTATACTCTATATAGGAAGTCATTTATACTCTAATACCGGTCACCTTAAAAAAAAATATTGCGACGCTGATGCATAGGCTGACTTCACCATAGCTCTGGAAACAGCGTTCTGGATATATAATGAGCTAATATCTATCAAATACTTTAATTAAATGCTAACCAATGTTGCAGATTTCGCGTAGTTCTAATTATAAAAATATTAAAGAGAGCAGCAGTAGTATCCCAACAAACATAAATTCTGTTGTACCAGAAAAAGTAAAAAAAAATTTAACCGGAAGTGAAAAACCGAAAGTTGGGATGCAGAACTGTTGTGAACCGTATTAAATGTGTATGTACCAAGTTTCATCCAATTCGATTATCAGATACAGATGTTATTAAGCTTCCAAAAAAAAGCTAGAGCTCGGCGGCCCCCACCACTTTGTTCACTATCGCTTAAAAACTAATCAGTTCCTTGCCATACATATTTGCATCTTTTGCCAAAGTGTCATCAAAATTCATTGACGAACGAATTTTGTATGCTCCCAACAAACATTGAAAAAATGGTATCACAATAAACAGGTGTTCAGGAGACCCCCCACCACTTATCCCAATATTGTCCAAAAACTAATCAGTTCTTTGTTATTTGAGTCTCCATCTTTTTTCAAAGTGTCATTAAAATAAATTAACGAATGAACTCTGTGTGCTCCCAACAAACTTTAAAACAAAGTGTGAAAAGTCAGCAGTTGTATGGTAGACCCCCGCCACTTTGATCAATGTGTTCCAAAAGATGATAACTATCTTCTCACACTAATTGGAACCTTTTTCATAAGTTTTATCATAATCGCTTCATTATTGTAGGCTGTATTGTGCATAAGGACACTGAAAAAACTTCAAAAAAGTACAAAAAAATTTTTTTACCGGAAGTGAAAAACCGGAAGTTGGGATGCAGAATTGTTGTGAACCGTACTAAATGCTTATATACCAAGTTTCATCCAATTCGATTTTCAGGTACAGATGTTATTCAGCTTTCAAAAAAACAGGTGCTCGGGGGACCCCCACCACTCTGTTCACTATCGCTCAAAAATCAATCAGTTCTTTGCCATACATATTTGCATTTTTTTCCAATGCTTCCTAGCAACAAACATAAAAAACATAGTGAAAAAAACCACCTGTTGTATGGTGGATCCCTCAACCCTTTATTCAATGTACTCCAAAAGCTGATAAAATCTTTCTCATGTTGCTTGAAAGCTTTTACCAACGTTTCATGACAATCGATCGGTAATTGTAGGCTACATTAGGGATAAACTCCTGAAAAACAAACTTTTTAACCGGAAGTGACAAACCGGAAGATGGTATGCAGAAATATTGGAAACAGTACTAAAACCTTATATACCAAGTTTCCATAAGATCATACGCCGGGATTAGAAGTTATTCAAGATTTAAACTTAGAGGTGTTCGGGAGACCTCCCGCCATTTTGTCCAAGTTTGAAATGAAACCAGATCTACCATTTTCAAGTGAACCTGTATCATTTGCAAAAGTTTCATCAAGATCCTAGGCAAAAAGGTCACCCACCTACACAACCACCCACCCACCCTCACACAGACGTACACCAAAATTTTATTGGCTATTTAGATAGAGGATGGTCCAAAACAAAAGAAAAAACAAAATTTGGGGTATGTAAGATTTTTTTTCTCGATTTCATAAATGATTTTTTTTCGTTAAAAAAGAATGAGCGATGATCGAAAATAAATTGAATAGTAGATCCTCAGGACAGGATTAATTTAAATTGGGCATTCACTACAATATTTTAGTATAATTTTTGTAATTACGTTATTTTCAAAATGTCCAATAATTTTGTTTTATAAAAATATTCTTACCTTATACTTATCTTTTCTATATGTATAGAAACGCAGAAAAGCGGTAACTAAAGTATATGTGAAATGTCGCAAACTATATGTATGTCCAAAATGTGAATTTTAACCAAATGAAATTTATTCAAATGATAGAACTCAGATCAGGACAAACAGGGCATACCCTAATGGGAAAAAATCATATATGATTCTGATCCGGCATTTACTACTAGGGAGATGAGATAGGTCATCGCAGTCCTTATCGGATAGGGACAAATAAAATTTGCCCTATTAGGGAAATCATATATGATTTCTAATAGGGGCCGGATGCAAATGCCCTATTAGGACTTACCTTATTACATCCGTTAGACTGAATTGTCGATCGATATAGTTTCCAACCAATAAGAATTTTTTTAAACTTAAAAATCCTTATCATTCTCATCAGGGCTAGGCGACTAGATAAATTACCATATAATGGTAACCCATAAAGCTAGAAACACAACACGGGCGAAATCGTCCGACGACGACGCTAGTAATATTAGAATACACAGGATACATACATTTCAAACACAACTACAGCGATAAACGAAAAAGTTTTTTTCGTCGGACAAAATTTAGATTCTATTTATTTGGCTGCAAGGGTGATTTTTAATGCAGTTATTGTGATAGTACCGCCAACTGCAAAATATGATTTTATAATGTTTTTCGCGTTTCTGAGGTTGTAATCCTTTTGTTTTGAGTTTTCAACTTAATTTTGAGTTTATGTTCAAAGTTCGGTTTTATTCATTTATATATTTTCATAATTTGTATTTTGCATTTTATTTTTAAAACTAGTTATTAGTAGAAAAATTATTATTATTTATTTATTAGCAAAAATTAGTAATTTTTAAAATTGAAATTTGTGAAATTCATTTTGACAAAGAACAAAGTATTTTGATTTATGCAATTTTATTTTTGACAGCTTTTCACGCTGACGCCTTTGTTGTGGTTACAACAGCGAAATTGTACACGTTTTTGTTTTAACGTCCGACATTATCGTCCGTGTTGTGTTTCTATCTTAAGGTAGAAACACAACGCGGACGATAACGTCGAACGATAAAAAAAAACGTCTACAATTTCGCTGTTGTAACCACAACAAAGGCGTCAGCGTAAAATAAAAATAATAAACAAAATTGATTTGATTTTTAATTTTTATCTAATTTTTATTTTACTACGCGTTTCAATCTGATGCAGATCATCGATAGGTAATATTTTGTAACTAAGTTAAAGCAAAGTTAAGCTAGAAACACAACACGGGCGAAATCGTCCGACGACGACGTTAGTAACATTAGAATACACAGGATACATACATTTCAAACACAACTAGAGCGTTAAACGAAAAAGTTTTTTTCGTCGGAAAAATTTTAGATTCTATTTCTAATTTATCGTCGACGATGATTATTGCCAGATATCAATTTTATTTTTATTTGGCTGCAAGGGTAATTTTTAATGTTATTGTGACAGTGCTGCCAACTGAAAAATATGATTTTCTGATGTTTTGGATTTTTGAGATCAATTAAACTCAAGTAAGTAAAGAAGTAATTGGAATATTTTCAATTCAAAAATATTCCAATTACTTCTTTACTTACTTGAGTTTAATTGATCTCAAAAATCCAAAATAAATTTAAATTCCTTTAATGTAGTCTAATGTTAATACATATAGAACTACAAATTGACCAAGTGTCAGCCATTGATTTCACATTGATTGGAAACAATCAATAATGACTATACAATCGTGACTTAGGATGTTAATTAGAATAGAAATGTTCCCCATTCTATGAATTCACACAAAGTATTGTCTAGAAATTTAATGCAAAAAATCCCATATAATGATTTTCTGATGTTTTTTGCGTTTCTGAGGTTGTAATCGTTTTGTTTTGAGTTGTCAACTGAATTTTCAGTTTATGTTCAAAGTTCGGTTTTATTCATTTATATATTTTCATAATTTGTATTTTGTATTTTATTTTTAAAATTAGTTATTATAAGAAAAATTATTCTTATTTATTTATTAGTAAAAATGAGTTAATTTTAAAATTGAAATTTGTAAAATTCATTTTGGCAAAGAACAAAGTATTTTAGTTTATGCAATTTTATTTTTGACAGCTTTTCACGCTGACACCTTTGTTGTGGTTACAACAGCGAAATTGTAGACGTTTTTTTTTATCGTTCGACGTTATCGTCCGCGTTGTGTTTCTACCTTTAATCTGTTGTTTTTATACAAAAATAATTTAACAAAATTCTTATGTTATGAATATAGAATACATTTTTTGGAGGAAGTCCTTAAATTATCCTAATTGAAAAAAAAAAAAACAATAAAACGGAGTAATTATAACATTATTTAAGATATAAAACAACAATTTTGGGAAAATCCTAAGACCTAAACTAATCTATATATTGGCAAAATATTTCAAAAAAAGGGTTGATATTTATAATCTACAAGAGGATGAACGATATGGTTTGATTGATTATTTTTGACTTATAGTTTAATGTTAAACAATATGGTGAAATGATTGTTGCTTCATCTGAATTCTTAAGGTTCAAATTAATTGAAATATGGTATGACCCCTTGGCATCTAACTTCCATTTTTGTCTAACGGCTTTTATTATTTTGGAATTATTGACGTCTACTTGGCGATTGTTTGTGTTCATATGTTCTGCTACACTTGATTTTTGATTGTGGTTGTTTGTTGTTGCTTTGATGTGTTCATTGAACCATTTAGAATTGTGTTGAAGTCCCTGCAAGTTGGACCTTCATATACATCTTCACAATTGGCACATTTTATTTTGTAAATGCCGGCTTTTGATGAACTTGGTTCTATATTTTTGTAGTTGTTCAGGTTATTTTTAAGAGTGTTTGTAGGACGTGTAACATAGATCAATGTTATGTTTTTGAAATATTTTTTGTAGTTTATTTGTTATTTTCGGAAAATATGGCAGACTGTTTGTCGTGTATTTTCTTTTATTGGTGTAAGTTTTATGACTTTTTTTAAATTATGCTTTTTCTGGTGTTTTTTAATTATTTGTTCCGCAAACTCTTTTAATTAACCGTTAGAAACTACTGCATCTTTGATATAATTAACTTCTAAAGCCAAATTCTTTTTTATCCATTGGAATATTGAACAGCCTGTGCGCCATGGAATAAAAAGTTGCTTTTTTATGTGACATAGGGTGGAAGTATTCTGAAGGAATGAACCTGTTGGTGTTTGTTGCCTTTCTGAATATTCCAAATTTCAACTTTTGCTCTTCCGTTCTTATAATTTTAGCGTCTAAAAAATTTAATGTTTGATTTTCTTTTATTTCCAACGTGAATTTTATTGATGGATGTTCTTAGTTGATTGTCTGGAAAAACTGCTGTAAGCTATCTTTTTTTGTGACAGCAAAAATATCGTCTACACATCTTTAACGCCAAATTCTAGGGAAAATGGAACATTTGTTTTTTAAATTTTCTTCAAAATGGCTCATGAAGTTTTAAAATGTAAAAGTTAGATAAAAATTAAAAACCAAATCAATTTTGTTTATTAGTTTTATTTTTAAAGTGAATTATTTTTGGTGTTAGTGTAACTACAAAAAATCATATTTTAAAATGTTAACCCATATAAACCAAAAATTGATCTACTGTTCTAGCGAAGTATAAGAAAACAAAAAAATTACATAAACATATATTTATTAGATTCAGGTTTAGTCAATTTATATCTCTGACCCCTAGTGTTGTTATACTCTGTAGCCATGCTAGTATTGAATAACAATCTTGTATCGGCGAGAAAAAGATGACCCGTCTTTACTTGTGTCCTTGACACATTATCTATGTTGTACACTCCCTAGCAGTGGCGTAGCTAGCATGGGTGGCACCCGGGGCGGATATTATGGTGTCACCCCAAAAATAAAAACTGTCAATAATAATAAAAAGCCGATAAACGTAATTTATAATTTTTTTAATTAATACAAATGAGCATTATTATTATAAGCCCGCAAGTAATTTTTAACTAATTTTTATTTGCTGAAACTCCTCTCACACGAAGCCACTAATACGCAAATAGTAAAAATAACTTTAGGATAAATAACTTTAGTGCGACCGTAAGGCCCGCTATACACCTGAGCTAAACTATGCGAAATATGCGAACTATGTTTTTAAAAAATAATGTATAACGTAATTATAGAAAAAAACATTACGGAAACAAAACATTTAAAAAAGAAACGAAAAACGGAAACATTATATTTTTTTTTAAAAAGCTTTATTCGCATTAAAACATTACTTTTTTAAAAACATAGTTCGCATATTTCGCATAGTTTAGCTCATGTGTATAGCCCGCCTAAGATTCGGAAGAAATTCTAAAAAATCCCATTCTACGATGAATTTCAAAAGTCAAAGGTACACCCAGATAGAAACGGTAACATTGGCCGCTTTTAAATGCCTCCTCACCCTTTGTATCTCTATGAGGAGTTCTGTTGCCAATACCGCATCATAAAAACCAGTAAATTTTGATACCGATAGTTTTAACTCTTCACTGTTCGCCAAAAGCTAAGTGTTTGTCTGCACAACCTCGAACAATGAAGCTAAATCTTGAACTGACTTCAGTCTAGTTCGGAGTTCAACACTGAATCGGTCAAGACATTCCAACATGTCCTTTTTAAGTTGAGGTCTCAGTGTCAGTCCAACATCAGGTGCAAACTCACCACCCGTTCGTTTTTTGCGTTTTTATGACGAATTCGGCTTTCCATTGGAATGTTATAGTCCGCCGATTTTTTCGCAGCAAGATCTATTGCCTCTTCTACAATGAGACTTCGTTATGAATTGACTCTATTTTTGTAGCTAATTGATCAATATTCAAGCCCGTGCTTTGCAATCCAATCTGAGCACAGATGTTATTTCTCTTAGAATATCATTCCAAAACAAAAGATAGCAAAGAAACGAAAAATCACATGCTGCATTGATAAGGTTCTGTGCAACGCCTCTAGTGTCTACATTTTCTTGTTGTACACTTAACTTCTCAATTTCAGCCACAATCCCATAAAAATTTTCGGCCAATACTTTTAGTGCAGCATAATGAGCACTCCAATGCGCTGTTAAGAGTGTTTTAACAGTTGCTTTGTTGTGTTTAGCAAGTACTTCCCAGCGGCTAGTCGAAGCAGAAAAACATGTAAAAACGGCTTCCACTGACGAGTGTTGGCCGTATAAATTAATTGAATGATCTTTGCAACCCACAAAAATTGCTTTGTTATTTTTTGCTTTAATAATAGCTTGCACTTCTCCATGTATACTACTCATAACAGCTGCATTATCATAACCTTTGGGAGTGACAATTCATAACATCTATACCATCATTTTCAAGATTTTTACACTGAAAAAAACATGTCCTATTTCCAATCGAAATGCAGTTGTCTCAACCTCACCGTCAATTAATCTCAAATACTTAAATTTTAAAATGAAAAATTCATGATATAAGGCCAAAGAAATATGTTTTCATGGAAATAGTTATTAACTTTATTCAACTATTTTTATATTGGATAGACCTTTATATTTTAATTACACCTCATTCTGTTATCAGGAAAATGTTACTGAGTACTGAGTAGTTGTCCCAATCACGGTGAAATTGTTTGTAAATATCTTTTCTTTGCATGAATAATAAACTGCCATCTTCGAGATGAGGTTATCATTATTTCAATTTTTTTTTCAGTGTAAGAATTTCATCGCTTAAATCAGCGGCTTTTTTCCATGTAAAAGAAAAAATCCAAGGAATACTTCCTTGATTTCCACTTTACTACCATCAATTTTCACATAACGAATCACATCTAACATTTGATCAATATGTGAAATGTCAGGTGTGCTATCAAACATAATTCCAAAATATAAAACCGATTTAATTTCGTTGACAAGCTTAAACTTTAAGTGGATCGCTAAAACATTTATGAACTCATGTTATATATCTGGTGACAAATATGATACTTTTGGTGATTTACCATGCTCCAAATTCAAAATGTGTTCTCTTAAGACTACATCATACTTTGACAATAGTTTGGTTAGTTCTATGAAATTGCCTTTATTTGAAGAACTTTGTCCTTCATCATGTCCATGAAATGCTGGGTTTTGTTTAGATAAAAACAAAGTTATATCCATTAATCTTGATAAAAGATGTTTCCACTTCTGTTTTTTATTATATATTAATTGCAAGGCTGCGTCTCGTATCGTTTTATGAATTTTTAACCTCATTTCCAAAGTTTTCCACTTTTCAAAATTCTCCAGATGTTCATTTGAAGTTTCATGGTCGGCCACTTTGGGATTTAGGTTCCACCGCTTCTGATATCCAGTAGTAAATGTTGATTTTGTATTATTATTATTGGTGACAGCAAATACACGACAACAGAAGCAATACAGGACGCAAGTAATTATTTACAGGAGAATAAACAATCCATGGCCGTAGAATTTTTTCACCATTATTCATCATTTTATAAAACCATTCTTTAGAAAGATGGCGAACATCACCTTTTATGTCTAACCCGTGTCTAGATACAGTAACAAACGACCCTTCTCTATTTTGAAAATGTTCACTTTCTTTTTTTATGATTTCAATGCGAACATTACCAGAGACGAGTATATTCCAATGTGATACATCTCTTAAGTCCTGAAGTGATTCACCCATGCAAATACTGTCTTCGATAGTAGAAGCATTAGCGGCATTATCACTGTCATTTGCATTATTTCTTTCTAATTCGTCATCATAGGTCATCATTATTAATTCTGTATTGTTGCTGTTACTTTCCGAAGATGAGCCAATATTCTCTGAAACATTCGTTGCATCAACGTGATAATCAGTTTCTTTTGATGAACCTTGGATATCATCGGGTTTTGTAACATATTTATAGATTTGGTCTTTCTCTGCTGGAACCAACCTTTTCTTTTAAATTTTTCCTTTCTCCTTAAAGGAGATGAACTCCTCGTGGCATATTTATTTTTAGGGATATTTGCTAAACGAAATCTAAAAAAATATTTTTAATTATAGTATAGGTATCAGCAAAGCATTAATTCTAAATATATTTGTAGGATACATAATAGGTACATAGTTCATAATAAGTACACTGTGTTAACGACTAAATACACCGCCAAGAAAATAAATTTATTTAAATTTCCTTGTAACAACTTATATTAAATAATATTTGATAAAATGGAATATACAAATCATAGCCTAATATTATAAGGAACTATTTAAAAAAATATGAGTATGAAATCCTAAAAGATATTTTATATAAAGAATTGAAACCAAAATTAAATATCCAACTAGAATCATGCTCAATAATTTACAAAATCAAATGTGATTTTTGTGAAATATTTTACTTCGGGAAAACCGGAAAATGTTTTAAAGACTGATTTAAGGAATACCTTCCTAAGAAGAAAAATAAACAAAATTTAAAGTTTATTTTTGCAAACCATTTACATAGTTAATAACAATAGCTACACCGCTTTTAAAAAAAATTGAAGGCTTTACATTTATGTAGCCAAGGATCTTTAAAAGAATCACTGGATGAGTTTGAAATTTCCAAGGGATTTAAAACCCAACAAAATGTAATTTTAAATGATAAACTTTCATTTATTTCAAATATATAAATATATAAAACTGAAAACAAACAGTATGAGTATGTATCAACCTACAAAAATTTGCAAAACTGCAGTAATTGCATAGGGTGCCACATTATCGACGTAAACCACTTTTCCTATACATTATTCAGCATATGTGTTTTCAGACCTGATCATTAAATAATCATGGTTGCATACTAAATAATATATCGTAAAAAACGGTCAATATGGCATCTATAGGAATATTCAAAGCTATTGAGTAATTGTGGTGATGGGATTCAATGCTCAACATGTTGATTCGATTAATATTGTTAAAATTGTATTTCACGTAATAACTCAAAAATTTTAAAAAGTAGAATAGATTCTTTTTGAACCAATAACACGTTTATAGGACACATTTATAAGTTATCACAATTTATAAATTAAAATTATATGGATAACCTGGTTAAAATGGTTTCTAAGTAATTTATCGTTGAAAGCATGTGATGGTTTGTTTAAGTTTTTTACGTTCGGGTGTCACCCCAAAACGGTTTCGAAGTGATTTATCGTTGAAAACATTGTGATGGTTTGTTTAAGTTTTTTACGTTCGGGTGTCACCTCAAAACGGTTTCGAAGTGATTTATCGTTGAAAACATTGTGATGGTTTGTTTAAGTTTTTTACGTTCGGGTGTCACCCCAAAACTGTTTCGAAGTGATTTATCATTGAAAGCATTGTGATGGTTTGTTTAAGTTTTTAACGTTCGGGTGTCACCCCAAAACGGTTTCGAAGTGATTTATCGTTGAAAACATTGTGATGGTTTGTTTAAGTTGTTTACGTTCGGGTGTCACCCCAAAACGGTTTCGAAGTGATTTATCGTTGAAAACATTGTGATGGTTTGTTTAAGTTTTTTACGTTCGGGTGTCACCCCAAAACGGTTTCGAAGTGATTTATCGTTGAAAACATTGTGATGGTTTGTTTAAGTTTTTTACGTTCGGGTGTCACCCCAAAACGGTTTCGAAGTGATTTATCATTGAAAACATTGTGATGGTTTGTTTAAGTTGTTTACGTTCGGGTGTCACCCCAAAACGGTTTCGAAGTGATTTATCGTTGAAAACATTGTGATGGTTTGTTTAAGTTTTTTATGTTCGGGTGTCACCCCAAAACGGGTGACACCCGGGGCGGACCGCCCTCCCCGCCCCCCCCCCCCCTAGCTACGCCTCTGCTCCCTAGAAATACAATAAATATTGTATTTGTTTCATAATCATTCTATTTATGACGATGATTATGAATTTGATTTCTTAATGTTGAGTAGGGTGTTTCGTCGATGTTGAATTTTAATTTTATGTTATTTTTCGCTACAATTTTATTATAATCGTAACAATATTTTATTTACAGCTATGCGGCTAAGTATGGCACACAGTGCATAAATAATTTTACGAATTACAACAAAAGTGTTAAATTTATAAAATGAATTTTTCTTATGCGACTTTTTATGTACGTAATTCATTTGTTTGATTTTGTTTCGTTTGTTTGAATATGTATGCATGGACCATTCTTTTTCGTGAACCTTCAATACCAAAAAGTAAAAAAATCTAAAGAATTAACAATATAAAGAAACATCTGACAAAGAATTAAAAAACAAAAAAAATCTTTAATTTCGAAGAAATTCTTCATTTTAATAAATTTAAACCAAATATTTATTTATTCAATTTACACCAAAGTGGTACAACGACAAAAATACAAACTGATCGTTTTGTCTATATAGCTATTTACATATATATTATTGTTCTAAAGTTCTATAACGTTTTATTTATAATAAATATAAACCAAATTCTAACGTAAATAAATTAACTTGTAAATTGGAACAAAAGTTCAACTTTTTGGCATAAAAGTTCAACTTTCACTTTCTTAAATAAAATGTAAGGATTAAAGCAATTCTTATAAAAATTGTGCGTGTCTTTACAGTCTCAGTACTCACTACTCGTTGACTTTTTCTATAAATGTTATCAATCAAATAATGTAAATGTCGAAACTAAAAACACAAATTCACGTCCGACTTCTTATACGATTGATCCTGCCACAAATGCTTTAGATTATATTAAATGGTAACCCAATTGCTGCTGGTATTCTGTTTAAATATATTCTTTGATTTAGCGTTGAACTATACACATGTACGATACTCGCACATTGATTTTTGTCATTATTTACTTTTGGTTATTCAATTTTATATTTGTACTTTATTATCAGTTATAGTAATTTCCCAAGGGCGGTGATAGTTCGAAATAATGTTTTGCCAAAGTTTCGAAAGCAAGTATATTGATAATAGCACGAGGACTATTAAAAGGCCGAGGGCTATTATCAATACCACTTGCTTGAGGAATTTTTCAAAAAATTATGAGAATTTATCAACGAACGAGGGGAATCCGTTTAGAAAATTGTTTGCCTTAGTTTTATTTTAATTTAAGCCAATGAAATTCTCTAAAATGTAATGACATCATTCAATTTCACCAATGACATTTGAATTATACTAATAACAAATATTTATACGTCTGGCCTACTGGGATATTAAAAATTATCAGTCTAATTTTGAAATAAAAATGGCAAAAAATTTTCTAAACGAATTCCCCTCGTTCGTTGATAAATTCTCATAATTTTTTAGAAAATTCCTCAAGCAATGAAAAAGGTCACTCAAACGGGTTTTCAAGTTTCTTAAAACAAACTAAACTTTTTTTTGATTTTTTAAAGTCACAGCTTTCGTTGAATTGGAAGTATGAAACGCTAACAACTGTTTCGTTGCTTTATTGTGTTACAGTAAGAATAACATACTTATTACAAGAGTCATTTTTTTTATGCTGGACACTTTGTATGAGCGAGTGATAGTTGATGCCTTCGATTTTCCTAAAATTTTCAGGATATGTTAGCACTTAGCAGTACTGTGATAAGAAAAAGTGCAGTTTACCACCTCTTAAATCTGGCTCGTTTGACCTTGAATAGAGGTCAAAATTTAAGATCACGGGTAAATCATATAAATTATAAGATCATTTTACTCCATAAAACCGTAAGTGAACCATGACATTTCTTTTTAATATGGATTTTACTTGATACTAGGTAGGTGTTAGCATAAATAATTTGGTGGCTTACTCATGGCTTTGAGGACCAAGGTCATTCGAAAATGTGGTTTTCGTTGATTTTTTTGCCTTGTTATGTGGCTAAATATCTGGTAAGCCCATAGATGACGAACAGCAATAACTATTGGATTAATTACACCACATATGAAAGTATTTAGAAAAATTTAAAACAGCTTGGGATACTTTTGGCTTTAGGAGCTAAACGGTCTCAAAGTTGATAATTTTTCAGAAGGTCAAAGCTCAAGTTCAATAGCTCTAGAAGCCATCAGTCAAAGAGTTTGAAACATAGCTGTAATTATACTTCGTATTGTGTAGTTTAAAGTCCAGGTTTAAACTCCGTGGGGGAAGTGTTTGTTTTTTAATACATGCTTTTTTCAAACGTCCAATATGCGTTTTATAAAATGTATCATTATGCACATTTTACATATTTTTCAGGCTATTTTTGTTTTTATAATGATTATGAAATAGTTTTTTTATTAGGGCCATTGTTTATTTAGTTAATAATTTCAAAATCGCACAGTACAGAGGGAGCATACGGAGTGACGTTCCACGTCAAACGGATCAAGGCTGTGCCCAAAATTCTATCAGTCGTAAAAAATGTTATTATGGCCAAAATTTAAGCTTAGCTTAAAAGTGTTTTTCAGGATTGGTTGCCATTCAAAATTGTGTTTTAATCTGTGTTTACGCAAATCTTTGTATGCATAAAGTTTATCTGATCATCTCACTGTTAATTTCATTTTCACTCCCGCATGGAGGGATCAGTTTTTGTTAATTTGTAATTTTTTTATTTTTGATCTGGGTGTGACTGTGCCGCATACTTTAGTCACTGCTATTAACGGGTTAACGTAAGATATATCATACGACTGGCAATGGCAGTGAGACATAAGCCAAGGTGATATCGTAAGCGTGCTTGACGGATGAACCCCATTCTCTCAACGGTAGTACCCTCAATCTTAGTTATGAAATATTTCTTGATAGACATGGCTAAATATATAATTTACATAAATGTAAAAAATATATATTATGGAATTGGTCTCCAAGTTGGTTATTAATTAAATAATTATTAAATTTGTTGATTTAATAAAAATGTTTTATTTTTCTAACAACTTTTATAAAATATAAAAATCAGACCGGTTTCAGATATATATATCTATCATCAGTGAAATTTTTTATATTTATAACAATATTATTTGAAAATTTGTTTGTTTCAAAAAATATGCATACTAAATTAAACATAAAAAGTTTTTTAAAAATAAAAATTGAAAAGATTAAAATTGTAAAATATGATAAGAACAAAAACAATAAAGAAAAATATTAATTTATAATTAAATTGTACAAAATATTAGAACAAAATGATAGTTGTTCATTCAAAATTAAAAATGGTGACTTCTTAGTAGCTTTATATATTTCAAACTCTTCCATTGAATCCATGAGAGGACCTTTGTTACAAAAATGTAAAACTTCAAAATTATTTTCAAAACTTGTATATGAATGATTTTCATCGACTAGATGTTGAGCAAAAATAGATTTTATATTTTGAATGTTTTTTCGTTTAGGTAAATGTTCTAAAAATCTGGTGATGAATTTTCTACCTGTTTGGCCAATATAAAATTTATCACAGGAATCACAATTTATTTGATAAATGCCAGTGCATTCTTCTAGTTTAGGTTTTTCTTTGAATTTGAAGTTTTTATATAGACTGTTTATTGTTGACTGTTTACCACCCAACATAATTGTTAATCAATTTAAAAAATATAAATTTAAAATTTCTTTCAAAACAATAAACAGTCTATATAAAAACTTCAAATTCAAAGAAAAACCTAAACTAGAAGAATGCACTGGCATTTATCAAATAAATTGTGATTCCTGTGATAAATTTTATATTGGCCAAACAGGTAGAAAATTCATCACCAGATTTTTAGAACATTTACCTAAACGAAAAAACATTCAAAATATAAAATCTATTTTTGCTCAACATCTAGTCGATGAAAATCATTCATATACAAGTTTTGAAAATAATTTTGAAGTTTTACATTTTTGTAACAAAGGTCCTCTCATGGATTCAATGGAAGAGTTTGAAATATATAAAGCTACTAAGAAGTCACCATTTTTAATTTTGAATGAACAACTATCATTTTGTTCTAATATTTTGTACAATTTAATTATAAATTAATATTTTTCTTTATTGTTTTTGTTCTTATCATATTTTACAATTTTAATCTTTTCAATTTTTATTTTTAAAAAACTTTTTATGTTTAATTTAGTATGCATATTTTTTGAAACAAACAAATTTTCAAATAATATTGTTATAAATATAAAAAATTTCACTGATGATAGATATATATATCTGAAACCGGTCTGATTTTTATATTTTATAAAAGTTGTTAGAAAAATAAAACATTTTTATTAAATCAACAAATTTAATAATTATTTAATTTTATTTCTTGATGATAGCACCCTATTGATTTGTATTTTATTTTTATTTCCTTTATCCTAGCGCATAAAATATTGACCTATGTAATATTTTAATATGTGGATAGGCTTTATTGTTTATTATCCATTCCTTAAAACAAAACATTAAAAAAACCAAAAAACATAAATTTGTATAAATCAACACCTTAGAAGTTAGAGCGCATGTTATTGCCTGCTTTGATCTTTAAAAGTTTATATATGTTGTTGTGACTCATAATCCCTAGTATTCGGTCAAGAAAATGTGATAAAAAAATTTTGATTTTTCTCTCAGTTGCATAGTATTAAACGCACTCATTTATCATGAAAAAAATCAAATTTTTCTTTCTTGTTTTAAATGTCAAAAAGTTGTGAATTTAATTGTCAATTAATAGTAGTTTAATCAATGAGTGTATAATGAAAGTTTATTCTCAAGCAAAAGTTTAAAATTTGAGCGAGGCACGAGCGAAAATTTTAATTTGCGAGAGAATAAAATTCATTAAACACGAATCGATTACAATACTTTATTCTCTGACAAAGAATTGTGTATTACTATTATAAAAAATAAAAATATTTCATTTTCTTCAATTAAAACAATAAATCTTTATTGTTTTAATTGATAAATCAAATTTCTGATTAAAAAAAACCTTGATGATAAAAAATTCCTCATCCTATACAATCAACCAAGTTCAATTAAACGAAATAAGAGAATTTAATTTAAGATTTGATTTTTGAACAAAACTTATCAAAGCAAATGTGATTATAATTTGAACATAATTTTAATCAAATCAAAACAATTTGACCAATTGGAATTATACCAATTTAATAATAATAATTTTTTATAGGAAAATTTTCATTAGACAATAGGTTAAGTTCATTAGGCTATAGGTTAGAAAACAATACAATAATACATACTATTATTATCGAAAAAACATACAAATAAAGCTGATATAATTAAATGGAAGAGAATAAAATATTTTATTTTGGTTGCTTACCCTTTTTTGTATTGTTTTGTTTATGCTTTAGACTTTAGAGTATATATAAATATGGAGAGAACATAACATTAAAATTGTATGAGGAGAGACATAAAAAGAGTTCAAAAACTTGTCTGTCATAGTCAATTTCTCTTTTTTCCCATTTTGATTTGAATTTTCCAATTCTAAATTTAAAATGCCAAAAAATATTAAATGTTTTCTTGATAGTTGTGTTAATTTTCATAAGATTTGTCATAAGTATCTATGCACGCTAACTATTAGTTGTGTTGATCGTTTGGTTTATGCTAAAAAATTTTTATGCTAAAATTTTTTTGTACCTTTCGGGATAAATGTACCTTTTGTGATAAAAGTAATTGTAACAAAAGTGACTTATAATGTTTACCGTATAAATTCAATTTTTTCTTTTGGTTGTTCGGTCCGGATTGACGTAATATTCATTGAAGTTAGCAGAAAAAAATTTTGACGTTAAATTTCGTGATATTTTTTATCATTTTGCGCGACCGAACACTACCATTGTAATTGCTTCTACACAACACATTTTATTGTAAAACACATTTGATGGAACATTGTTTATACTAAATAAGGTTAGTACAAATCTTCCCAAACCCACTATTTAATTATAATTAATCAATTATTAATGTCGTTTTCTTTTTGCCAGAGCAGAAAGAGTGATTTTTTTTCGTAAAAAGAATATGACAAAATTCGATCTAGTTTTGCAGTTGTGTTTGTGAAACTGATGAAACGTGATAAAAATACGGAAAATAAATACACGTCGTGTTTATACAAAAGACATTAGCGGAAGAAGTTTTATTAACATGAACATAGATACAATAGAATATTTAAGGGTACTATTACATGATACAGTTTAATTATAAATTTACATTTCAACATCCCCTCTAAATTTGTAATTCTTAAAATTGAATTCCAATTGCTTCTGAACAGCTTCGGTGCTTCTGCTCCGGTAAGCTTCGGTGCTTCTGCTCCGGTAACGGCTTGGTTAAAACATCTGCAATCATGTTATTCGTTGGTACATATTGGATCTTCAACCTCTTGTTCATCACTCAATCTCTTATAAAATGAAATTTAACATCAATATGCTTAGTTCTTGCTTGATAAAGATTCGTTTCACTAAGACATATTGCACTCTTGTTGTCACAGTTTATTTTAATTTCATTTGTTGTATTAGGAAAGATTTCCTTTTGCAGTTTGTTGAGCCAGAGTCCTTCTTGCGTAGCAGCTACTAATGCCATATATTCGGCCTCTGTAGTCGATAGAGCCACAGTACATTGCCGTTTCGTATTCCACGATATTGGACCTTTTAAAAGTTTAAATACATAACCAGTAGTTGATCTTCGCTGATCCACATCACTTGCCCAATCTGAATCACAATATCCTTCAAATTCAGCATACTTATCATATTTATACTGAATTACTGTATCCAGAGTTCCTTTTAAGTAACGCATCACACGCTTCACTGCTTGCCAGTGTGCCATTCCTGGATTTTGATTATAACGGCTCAATTTATTAACAGCGTAGCTAATGTCTGGCCTTGAAATCTGTGCCGCATACAACAAGCTATCAACAGCTTCTTGATATGGTATATTCTGCATCTGTTGCCTTTCCTCCTCATTCTTCGGACTCATTTCATTTGACAAAACTTGAGTTGGGTCCATAGGAGTAGCAACCGGATTAAAATCCGACATATTGAATTTATTCAGTACTTCCAATAAATAATTCTTTTGACTTAATGACAATTCATTTTTCTGACGATTTCTATTAATCTGCATTCCAAGGACGTATTTGGCTTCACCAATGTCTTTCATCTGGAACTTCGACTGCAAGTGCTCCTTCAAATCGTTTAACATTTTCTTATCATTCGTGAATAAAATGAGATCATCTACATAAACAGCTACTATAATCATCTTCCCCCCAATGGCTTTGAAGTAAATACAGGAATCTACTGATGACTGAGTCATATCAAATGCTTTCAAGTGTGTATTCAAGTGTAGATTCCACACACGACTAGCCTGCTTAAGACCATGGAGTGACTTTTTTAGATGACAAACTTTGTTACCAGAACTGAAACCCTCAGGTTGAAACATATAAAATGTGTCTTCTAGTTCTCCCTGTAAGAACGCTGTCACTGCATCCATTTGATGAATCTCCATATCATACTTTACTGCCATTGCAAATAAAAACCTCAAGGAAGTGTACCTTACAACTGGCGAATACGTTTCGTTATAATCTTCTCCATATTTCTGAGCACAACCTTTAATGACTAGTCTTGCTTTGTGCTGTATAATATTTCCATTGATATCCCGTTTGGTCTTGAATACCCATTTACTACTGAGAGACTTCTTGTCTATTGGTGGTTCAACAAGCTCCCAAGTGTTGTTAATCATCAAAGCATTGTATTCTTTCTTCATTGCTTCCTTCCATAATTCAGTATGTGGACTTGTTAATGCTTCCTGCACAGTCAATGGATCACCATTACTTATATTAACTAAATTCACACTATACGTCACAAAATCATCATAGGTTGTCGGTTTTGGAAGACGATTTGATCTCCTTAGACCATTTTCAACATATTGTACACTGTCCACTGGTTGATAATCTGAATCATCTGATACATCTCTTACACTTTCATAATTGTTTGCATATTTGTATCAATTCTGTCATGGGACGTCGGTGATGCCGGTGATGAAACAATTGAGTCTGACATGTTTACTTCTCTTGCCTGAGTTGTATCTTGTGAATCAAGTTTTTGATTCACCAGTTTCGATGAACCACTATCAGAACTATCTGAGAAAATATCAAAAAAATTAGCATAATTTTCAATATTTACCTGGCCTATAAATTCATTCTCCAAGAATACGACATCTCTTCGAATAATGATGCATTGACGATCGATATGATACAGTCGATATGCTTTCGACTCTTGGCTGTATCCAACAAAAATACATCTTTCAGCTTTTGCGTCGAGATTTTTTCTCTTTTGCTTTGGAATGTGCGCGAAACATAAACATCCAAAAACTCGTAAATGATTCAGCTTCGTTTTTGTTCCAGACCAAATTTCTTCCGGACTTGAATAATTTAAATTACGATTTGGTGAGCGATTCACCAAATACGCCAGCTGTATTTACAGCTTCCGCCCAATATTTCTTCGGTAAATTTGCACCAATCAGCATACATCTCGTCTTATCTAAGAGCGTCCTGTTCATCCTTTCACATCAACTATTTTGCTCTGGTGTGTAGGGAGTTGTGAATTGAAACTTAAAACCAGCGTCAAATAAAATCTTTCTCATTTCTGCATTATTAAATTCTGAACTGTTATCACTTCGCAGAATTTTAATTTTACGGTTCAATTCATTTTCCACTTGATTTTTGAAACCCACGAAACATTTTGGCACTTCACTTTTTCTTTTCAAAAAATATACAAATACCTTACGGGAAAAATCATCCACTAGAACAAACATAAATCGTGCTCCTCCAAGAGACACTTCTTCCATTGGTCCACATAGATCTGTGTGAACTATTTGTAAGAAATCATTTGCTCGTGTACCATTTCCAGGAAAAGACAATCTTGTTTGTTTTCCTCTGATACACTGTTCACATTTATCAAACTTGCAGTTATCAAAACTGACCTTTTCTGTTGACAAATGAAGCTTATCCATGTAATCACTACTCATGTGACCAAGACGTTGATGCCATAGTTGCTTGTCATCCTCCACATAATACGATTTCTCTAAATTCTTGTTGACTTGCATGTCTAACTTGTATACATCATTACATAGTGTTGCTGAGGCCACTAAATTTTTTCCATCATAAATGCGACCCCCATTTTTATCAAAAACAACCTTCTTATTATTTTTCACCATCTGACTAATTGACAACAGGTTCGCAGCAAGATTTGGAACATATAACACGTTTGACACTCGAACATTTTCAACACTATTATTAACAATTAATGGTATTTTACACTCACCAGTACCTTCAATTGAAATTTTTGTACTGTCTGCCATGCTTACTTGACGATTGTTAACATTTGAACTGAAATTGGTGATCTGCGATTTATTGTGCGTCATATGAGCCGAAGCACCGGAATCGATGTACCAATTATTATCCAAAACGGTTTCATTCACGGCAAATGTTGACAGTAGCGAACTTTCAACTTTCTTGTCTGAATTACTTTTACCTTTGTTAGCTTTGTTACAATTTTTTGCATAATGACCTGGAGTATTACAATTGAAGCAACGCGGTTTCCATTTGTTAAATTTACTTTTACCTTTTTTGTTGTTACTTTTGCCGGTAAAAAAAGCCGCACTTTCACTTTTGGTATCACATTTACCATCTTGCATTAATTTCATTTTAACATAATCACCTGTCACATTGGCTCCTGAATTCTCGATTGCCATGATCATCGGCCTGTAAGTCTCGGGTAGTCCAGCCAGCAAAAATGTCCCTACCCATTCATCACTTACAACAAAATCAATGTCGTTTAACATTTGCGCCGTTGACATTATAATACCAATGTACTCTTCGATCGAACTGCAATCATCCAACTTAGTAATGATCATCTTACGCATCAAACCAACTTTACGCGTTAAACCTTTATCTTGATACGCTGCTTTGAGGTTATCCCACACCTCCTTCGCTGTGTTTGCCGATCGTATGTGGACAAAATTACACGGGTCCACCATCATGATTATTTTAGATTTTGCCTTCGTATCTCGACTTTGCTTTACATCAACATCTTTTTCTGGATCCACACCTTGCACACATGACCATAAATTCTCGTGTTCCATATATGCTTTTATTGCAAAAGCCCAATTATTATAATTTTCACGTCCGATCAACTTGTCGACTAATGGAACGATACTCATGGTGTCTTTATTAAAAATTTTTTTTTACTGTCACAATTTACTTTAAATTTTTTAAACTATTTATCCAGAATACAAAGCGCGATTATGTCTTTTTTACTGTATTTATTTTAACTCGTTATGGCTGGGCCAATAACCTGATGAAACGTGATAAAAATACGGAAAATAAATACACGTCGTGTTTATACAAAAGACATTAGCGGAAGAAGTTTTATTAACATGAACATAGATACAATAGAATATTTCGTCGCCTTAATAATGAAACAACGTATGCTATTTATACGTTGTTTTTATATTATAGGTGCGCTGCATTCCCCATAAGGGTATCTTTGAATTGGCGTTTTTACTTTTTCGAATTATTTTATGACTGGGGGTAAGAATTAATAAATTAAAAATTAACGTCCATGCAAATGCATGCGCACATCAAACTTTAAACTCAAATATCTCGAAACTATACTTTTGCGTATACGTCATTTCATTATTAAAGCGACGATTTAAGGGTACTATTACATGATACAGTTTAATTATAAATTTACATTTCAACAGAAACTGTCATTTAATGTTTTAGTAATTAATTGTATTTAATTAAATAATTTGTATTAGTTTTTAATTTAAAACACGATTTAAACATAAGATTTATTTAAACAATAACTATTTCACTTAAAAAAAAATAATAATAACTAAATGGCGTTTTGTTTGTTTACAAATTTTGAGAGATGTGTAAATGTATTTGTGCAAATCTATTGTATTTACAACTTACTCTACGAAAAAATCTAGATTTATTTTCAGAGCAAAAAGAGTGCTTTTTTTTGTCAAATAGAATACGTAATGTCAAAAAAAATCGATCTAGATTGAAAATGGGCGTGTTTAGAGCAATTTTTTTGGTAAAAGAAAACGACATAAATTTAATAATTAAAAGCAATATTATTTTTCTAACAACTTTTATTAAAAATATAAATTTCAGACGCGTTTCGGATATAAATATCCATCATCAATGAAAGAATTGATTTTTGTGATCTAAACTTGTAAAATACAATTCAATTTAATTATAAAATAAAACAACATATAAAAAATGATTATTGTTAATGTCTACGATTGTACCCGAACATCTACCTAACAACTTCAAATTCAATAACGTATTGCATATAGTGAGCCGGATCTTAGAAAACCTGCAATTTGCAATTCTGGTCCATAGGCGAGGAATTCAACATTAAACATACTATCCTGATACATGTTTTTTTAAATTAATAACTGTCACATACATTTTATATTTTTTCTACGATCAAACTAGAAATTGTCACTCATGCTACTACAACTACCTCTACATATTTTAGATATTTAAGGTAGGTCGTTTCATTATTGTTTATTTATTATGATAAAATTACCTATATGGGTCATTTTCACCAAACGCTTACATTTCAGATTAAAAATTTAAAAAAAAAAATTAACATTTCATTTAAAAATAATTACAGGTGCTAAGACCAAGGTTGGGACTATATAGAGAAGTAGATAGTTGTACACTTTTTTGTATAATTTAGCATGTAGATGCTGTCGCAACTTGGGCTACATAGCAAATTGTCAAGTCCGTTACCATACACAAATCGTAAAAATTCTCACATTAAAAAAAATTTTAATTTTCAAAATCAACTTGCTTTAAGGTGATTTATATTCCCAAAGTTGAAAACAGGTAGCCAATCAGTTTTGCTTTTTTTAAATTAAAATTGGAGGCAAAAATTATCCTAGAAGTTTAAAATATTAAATTATTTTGAAGAACTTTTCTAAATAAAGCAAGTATATATTTATTTAAAGTATTTACTTTAATTTGGATTATATTTGTCTTTCTTGGTTGAAAGAGAATTGGCAATTTAAAAGATAAAAAAAAGGTAGTTAATATATGAATACCCTTGAAAACTATGCAGTAACGGATTTGACATTTGGTAACGGATTTGACTAAAACCTTTACCAAATGTCAAAATCGTTACTAATGTACTTTAATAATATATAATTATTATTACTAATGTACTTTAATAATAATAATCAAGTCAATACTTACATGCTGTTATACCGATTTTCGAAAAAAAAAAAAACTGCGAGCTATTTTGAGTTTTCCTTATTTCAACCGCGTTTATGTATTTTTTCCTTTTTTTTGTGCCGTATCGTCAAAAATATTTTACAAGCTCAGTCGTTCTCAAACATCAGTTAAGAATTCTTTTAAAATAGTAAAATGTAAAGTTAAATTTATTTGAATGGCGTCTCAAGAATTTTCTAGTGTAAAATAATCCAATTTCATTTTGTTTTATTTGTGGAATTTTCATAATACATTCTGCTAAAAAAATCACTCCATATATAAGAATTGCATACCTTCATTACTTTGGCATAAAATTAAATGAAGATAAACACCGTGGATGACGAAAAATAGTTTTGTCAACTGCAACTTAACACATTTAAGATGGTACAATAGAGAAAATGTTCATTTAACGTTGTAACGTTGTGTAACCACCAGCTTTTGACCATAACTTGCAATTTTAACTCCAAAATCTGTATAACGACTATATATAAATCAATTATGTTGCAGAATTTAAATTATTCTAAGTAAACATTTTTTTCCCCAAATTTTTAGTTTTGACTTTTTTTGGGAAGACCTGAATAACTTGGTGCATCCTGCACCAAAATTGGTGTTTTTTAACTTAAAAGAAAGAATATTGATTATTAACTATAGGCTTCAAGAAATTAAAATTATTTGCAATCATTGTTTGTTCACAATTTTTGGCGTTGAATATGGAAAATTTTTAAAAAAACATAAATTTTTGATTTTTTTTCAACTTTTTTCGAGTGTAACTTCCAGAATCCTTGATGGATTTTTACAAAAAATAGCTCAAAATGTTTGTTAGTATTTTTACTATGCATTTGTATCATTAATATATTAAATTTGCTTGTTTTGTAAAATATGCGATCCAAAAACCGGAATAACCTTTTTGTTCAAAGAAAAAATTGGTTTTTCGCGAATATCTAAAAAACAAGAGCTAACCTAATGATTTATGATTTTTTTTTCTATTAATGATTTGTTGGACTCAACGGTACATCCTATACATAGTTTTGCTGATGATAGCACGCTTCATGCGTCTCATGAAGCACCTAAATTATATACACCCTTAGCGCTTAGTGAGTGTCGAAATTGATAGATTCCCTTAACACTGATCTTAAAACAATTATGGATTGGGGTATTGCTAACAGTGTTGAATTCAATACAAGCAAAACACAGGTTTGTCATTTTTCTAGGATAACGACCCCCAATCCTTTTCCATTAACGTTTGGCCCCAAAAATCTTTTAGAGAATGAGTCTGTCAGACTTCTGGGAGTTGAGATTAAAAATAATATGAAGTGGAATTCTCATATTTTTAATCTGGCTAAGAATGCTGTTCAAAAGTTAGGATTTTTGGGGCGATGTCGTAAGTTTTTCGATAGCGAACAACTTCTTTTAGTTTATAAATCTTTTATACGTCCCTGCATGGAATACTGTTCTCACATATGGGGGGGAGCTTACTTGAGTAGTCTCAACTGCCTTGATTCTGTACAGCGTAGAGCTATTAAACTCATTGGTAACCCAAGTCTTACTAACGGTCTTGATTCCTTGCAGCACAGAAGAAATGTTGCTGATTTGACTATATTTTATAAATATATTATGGATGAACGAGCTTCTGAAGTGATCAAATCGATTTTACCTAAATCAGCAAACCTTTCGCGTCACACCAGAGCAAACGTAGCAGCGCATCCCTTTACAGTTCAAATAATTAGGTGTAGAACTGTAGCCTTCCAACGTGACTTTTTCAACAGAGTCTCTCATCTTTGGAATGCCTTACCTTCCTGGGTTTTCCCTGATGAATTTAATCCTCAAGGGTTTAAAGTTAACGTTCATAAATTTCTCAGAGAACCTTAATTTGCATTCCATTCTTATCCCTAGTTGGCATGGTATCTTCGGATATTCAGAGACGTTAATTTATAATTTATTATAATTAACACTAAACATGCCTAATAAAAAAAAAAAAAAAAAAAAAATTAATATGATTTCCATGTTCAGCAGATCAAAATCTATAAGAGAAGTTGGGTTTTATTTAGGGAGATTTTTCTTGTAAACTAGTAATAATTTATTTGTCAGTTTCTTATATTCTGTCAATTCCGTTACCAACCACATGGTAACGGACTTGACATTAACACTAAAAAAAAGCCAGATCTGCAAAAAATAATTATTAAAAATAGAATCACCTTTAAAACCTATCCAATAAATAATATCAAACTGAAAAAGTACAAAAAAATACTACGTTAGTGTCAAAAATAATGGTAACAGACTTGACAAAGAATAAAAATACCAGCCTTGAAGAAATCCTATTCTTAACACTACTGCAATTCTTCTGGACCGAAGAATACAAAATGGCTAAAAAAGATGCTTGACTAGTTTAGCAATAATTCTGTATATGTGCTGTCTTCTGGTGATAAAAATTTGAACTATTTATTGTCAAATTAATTACATGGTAAAGGACTTGACAAAAAGTGGGAACATCCTTTTTTTACTAATATCATAAAATACAAAATCATTTAATTAATTTTTTATTAAAAATGTTCAATATATATAGATTATATTTAAAATAAACAAAACTGTTTATTTTAAAAAGCTGAATTATTTAACAAAAACAAGAGTCAAATTTCATAAAACTTGAAGGGGACAAGCATTTTTCCAAACTTTTACATTTAAAATCTTTTATTTCTTAAAACATTTTAATATTTTTTTATTTTTTAGGCTACAAATATTTAACACAGTAGTCTCCTCTATGTAAAACACTGCTTTAATTTTATTTTAAAAATTAATTTATGTTAAATATTTCTATTTTTACCTCTGGGACAGCAAATGTAAGCAAATTTTGAAAATGGCCCATATATGTATAGCTGTAATGCAACGTTTTCCAGGCAATTAATAATAAACTCGCCTACGCTTAAGCTGTTGTGTACTAATATAAATCACTTACCAAAATGGCATGATCATATTTGTTCTGTGGCAAAATTGGGATCCCAAGAACTTGGCTTCCTACGTCGCAGTAAAAGCTTTTTCTCTTCATCTGAAATTACTTCGATCTATAAAGCATATAAACGACATATCCTCGAATTCGACTCCCATTTATGGGCTGCAACACCAGAAACCTCTTTAAATTTTGTCGACAGAGTTCACAAACGAAACTGATTGATGATCCAATGATAATATCGGGTATGGATTCTCTGCATCATAGAAGAGTGGTTGGATCTCTTACACTATTCTACAGATACTACTACGGTAAATGCTCTAATGAAGTTAAAGATTTAATACCTCCATTACGTTAATGATTTAATACCTCCACGAGCCACACGACAACCGTTGCATGCCCATAAGCATAACTTGAAGGTCTCATATGTGAGAACATCTAGCTTTAATAACTCCTCCCTTTCACGTTCGGTATACTGGTGGAATCAATTACCAAAAAATGTTTTCCCTGCTACATTCAACCCCCAAGCTTTTAAATCAGTAATACAGCAACACTATCGCTCCAGTCCTATCCCAAGTTCTAAAATACCAGTTTTTTACCTTTCCTTTTCTATCGTTAACACGTGCATAAAGCATTAGAGGTCTATAACCTAACCTAAGTGATTAACCCGAACTACATATAAAAAAAATCTTAGCCTTATCAGAAACCACCTTGATATTTTCTAAATATTTGTTTAGGGAATGGGTTGACTTTCTCTAAAGCAAAATGTATGAACAGATCTTATATGTTGTGCAGAACAGAACGATTCCCCTGTAGCTTGTACATAGTGGACAACTACCTATTGGTTTCAGTCCCCTCCATGTGGCGTGGCGTAGTTTTAGTCCCCTTCATTTAGGATGTTACATCGTCGACACCAGGTGCTTTATTAAGTTTTAATTTTGACCGTGATACTCAAAAACTTTTTTGTGGGTTCGTCTACATGTACATTTGACGCACGAATAAGCTTTGCTCGTCCATCGACTTGCTGCTTCTCTCTTATGCTCTTATGTTAAGAGATTCTCAAAGTAAGTGACCCAAGTATCTTAAATATTTCTAAGGTCTATTTGTAGTTCTCTAATTTAGACTCTTGAGAGCATCAGGGGTACCAGAGGCGTAGCTAGGGGGGGGCGGGGGGGGCGGTCCGCCCCGGGTGTCACCCGCTTTGGGGTGACACCCGAACGTAAAAAACTTAAACAAACCATCACAATGTTTTCAACGATAAATCACTTCGAAACCGTTTTGGGGTGACACCCGAACGTAAACAACTTAAACAAACCATCACAATGTTTTCAATGATAAATCACTTCGAAACCGTTTTGGGGTGACACCCGAACGTAAAAAACATAAACAAACCATCACAATGTTTTCAACGATAAATCACTTCGAAACCGTTTTGGGGTGACACCCGAACGTAAACAACTTAAACAAACCATCACAATGTTTTCAATGATAAATCACTTCGAAACCGTTTTGGGGTGACACCCGAACGTAAAAAACTTAAACAAACCATCACATGTTTTCAACGATAAATCACTTCGAAACCGTTTGGGGTGACACCCGAACGTAAGCAACTTAAACAAACCATCACAATGTTTTCAATGATAAATCACTTCGAAACCGTTTTGGGGTGACACCCGAACGTAAACAACTTAAACAAACCATCACAATGTTTTCAATGATAAATCACTTCGAAACCGTTTTGGGGTGACACCCGAACGTAAAAAACTTAAACAAACCATCACAATGTTTTCAACGATAAATCACTTCGAAACCGTTTGGGGTAACACCCGAACGTAAGCAACTTAAACAAACCATCACAATGTTTTCAATGATAAATCACTTCGAAACCGTTTTGGAGTGACACCCGAACGTAAAAAACATAAACAAACCATCACAATGTTTTCAATGATAAATCACTTCGAAACCGTTTTGGGGTGACACCCGAACGTAAACAACTTAAACAAACCATCACAATGTTTTCAACGATAAATCACTTCGAAATCGTTTTGGGGTGACACCCGAACGTAAACAACTTAAACAAACCATCACAATGTTTTCAACGATACATCACTTCGAAACCGTTTTGGGGTGACACCCGAACGTAAAAAACTTAAACAAACCATCACATGTTTTCAACGATAAATCACTTCGAAACCGTTTTGGGGTGACACCCGAACGTAAAAAACTTAAACAAACCATCACATGTTTTCAACGATAAATCACTTAGAAACCATTTTAACCAGGTTATCCATATAATTTTAATTTATAAATTGTGATAACTTATAAATGTGTCCTATAAATGTGTTATTGGTTCAAAAAGAATCTATTCTACTTTTTAAAATTTTTGAGTTATTACGTGAAATAAAATTGCATTTATTACGTGAAATAAAAAGCATTGAATCCCATCACCACAATTACTCAATAGCTTTTAATATTCCTATAGATACCATATTGACCGTTTTTTACGATATATTATTTAGTATGCAAGCATGATTATTTAATGACCAGGTCTGAAAACACATATGCTGAATAATGTATAGGAAAAGTGGTTTACGTCGATAATGTGATGGCACAGCAATAGGGTGGCACCCTTTAGTTACAATGGCTCTATTCCAAAATTATTTCTAAAATATCCGCTTAACCTTACTACCTAATATATGTTTTACATTTCAAACAAATTAATTGCAAACACCTAAGGAAACTAACAAACAATCAAATTACCGTGTTTGTAAATGATCTCAAAATAATTTTTTTTCCTTTATCTTGAAACTCAAAGAATAAATTAAAATAGATCGTTTTTCAATGGACACAAAAATAATTACTGTAGAATAAAATGGCAGTTATGCAATTACTGCAGTTTTGCAAATTTTTGTAGGTTGATACATACTCATACTGTTTGTTTTCAGTTTTATATATTTATATATTTGAATTAAATGAAAGTTTATCATTTAAAATTACATTTTGTTGGGTTTTAAATCCCTTGGAAATTTCAAACTCATCAAGTGAGTCTTTTAAAGATCCTTGGCTACATAAATGTAAAGCCTTCAATTTTTTTTTAAAAGTGGTGTAGCTATTGTTATTAACTATGTAAATGGTTTGCAAAAATAAACTTTAAATTTTGTTTATTTTTCTTCTTAGGCAGGTATTCCTTAAATCAGTCTTTAAAACATTTTCCGGTTTTCCCGATGTAAAATTTTTCACAAAAATCACATTCAATTTTGTAAATTATTGAGCATGATTCTAATTGGATATTTAATTTTGGTTTCAATTCTTTATATAAAATATCTTTTAGGATTTCATACTTATATTTTTTTAAATAGTTCCTTATAATATTAGGCTATGATTTATATATTCCATTTTATCAAATATTATTTAATATAAGTTGTTACAAGGAAATTTAAATAAATTAATTTTCTTGGCGGTGAATTTAATCGTTAACACAGTGTACTTATTATGAACTATGTACCTATTATGTATCCTACAAATATATTTAGAATTAATGCTTTGCTGATACCTATACTATAATTAAAAATATTTTTTTAGATTTCGTTTAGCAAATATCCCAAAAACTAAATATGCCACGATGAGTTCATACTTTTTAAAGAAAAAGTTGGTTCCAGCAGAGAAAGACCAAATCTATAAATATGTTACAAAACCCGATGATATCCAAGGTTCATCAAAAGAAACTGATTATCACGTTGATGCAACGAATGTTTCAGAGAATATTGGCTAATCTTCGGAAAGTAACAGCAACAATACAGAATTAATAATGATAACCTATGATGACGAATTAGAAAGGAATAATGAAAATGACAGTGATAATGCCGCTAATGCTTCTACTATCGAAGACAGTATTTGCATGGGTGAATCACTTCAGGACTTAAGAGATGTATCACATTGGAATATACTCGTCTCTGGTAATGTTCGCATTGAAATCATAAAAAAAGAAAGTGAACATTTTCAAAATAGAGAAGGGTCGTTTGTTACTGTATCTAGACACGGGCTAGACATAAAAGGTGATGTTCGCCATCTTTCTAAAGAATGGTTTTATAAAATGATGAATAATGGTGAAAAAATTCTACAGCCATGGATTCTTTATTCTCCTGTAAATAATAACTTGCTTCTGTTGTCGTGTATTTGCTGTCACCAATAATAATAATACAAAATTAACATTAACTACTGGATATCAGAAGCGGTGGAAACTAAATCCCAAAGTGGCCGAGCATGAAACTTCAAATGAACATCTGGAGAATTTTGAAAAGTGGAAAACTTTGGAAATGAGGTTAAAAATTCATAAAACGATACGAGACGCAGCCTTGCAATTAATATATAATGAAAAAACAGAAGTGGAAACATCTTTTATCAAGATTATTGGATATAACTTTGTTTTTATCTAAACAAAACCCAGCATTTCATGGACATGATGAAGGACAATGTTCTTCAAATAAAGGCAATTTCTTAGAACTAACCAAACTATTGTCAAAGTATGATGTAGTCTTAAGAGAACACATTTTGAATTTGGAGCATGGTAAATCACCAAAAGTATCATATTTGTCACCAGATATACAAAATGAGTTCATAAATGTTTTAGCGATCCACGTAAAGTTTAAGCTTGTCAACGAAATTAAATCGGTTAAATATTTTGGAATTATGTTTGATAGCACACCTGACATTTCACATATTGATCAAATGTCAGAAGTGATTCGCTATGTGAAAATTGATGGTAGTAAAGTGGAAATCAAGGAAGTATTCCTTGGATTTTTTCCTTTACGTGGAAAAAAGCCGCTGATTTAAGCGATGAAATTCTTACACTGAAAAAAAATTGAAGTATTGATAACCTCATCTCGAAGATGGCAGTTTATTATTCATGCAAAGAAAAGATATTTACAAACAATTTCACCGTGATTGGGACAACTACTCAGTACTCAGTAACATTTTCCTGATAACAGAATGAGGTGTAATTATAACAGTAGTTGAATAAAGTTAATAACTATTTCCATGAAAACATATTTCTTTGGCCTTTTATCATGAATTTTTCATTTTAAAATTTAAGTATTTGAGATTAATTGAACTATATTTTATTTTCACATAAATATTTCATGTGATTGTCTCAACTGCATCGGCTTATCATTGTACGGTTGTTGAATCAATCTCGTATTTCGATTCGCCATATCTGCCCGCACGGTGAGGTTGAGACAACTGCATTTCGATTGGAAATAGGACATGTTTTTTTCAGTGTAAAATCTTGAAAACGATGGTATAGATGTTATGAATTGTCGCTCCCAAAGGTTATGATAATGCAGCTGTTATGAGTAGTATACATGGAGAAGTGCAAGCTATTATTAAAGCAAAAAATAACAAAGCAATTTTTGTGGGCTGCAAAGATCATTCAATTAATTTATACGGCCAACACTCGTCAGTGGAAGCCATTTTTACATGTTTTTCTGCTTCGACTAGCCGCTGGGAAGTACTTGCTAAACACAACAAAGCAACTGTTAAAATACTCTTAACAGCGCATTGGA